>VZTM01032486.1:383953-447716 GCA_013400555.1 Jacana jacana
CCCCGGCGGAGCCCCGGGGCGCCCCGCTGCCCCCGCCGGCGGGACCGGGGATGTTCCGGGGTGGGGAATGTCTCCCCAAGGAGGCAAACGAGGGGTTGCAACCACCGGGGCTGCGCCCGGGGCACCGGCGGGCTTCGAGGGGGACAGACTGCGCCGCCCGACTCTCGGGTGACGGACCCGTCCCTAGAGGTGACCCACGGCGGCTGCCCCACCGCGGCCGAAAGCCGTCTGCTCCTCCAGCGGCCACCACCGAGCTCAGCTCCGACAGCTTTGGGCTGCAGGTCCCCAGTCCCCCGGCGGCTTTAGGACGGGGAGGGCGCAGCGGCAGCCCCAGGAAAGCACGGCCCGTTGCATCGCCCAGATTTTTAGTCCCGCAAGTGGCACTGCTGAAATCAGGTCACAGCAAATGGGGAAAACAACCACCAAAATAAGCCAAAACTAAACAAGTCACTAAGCCTGAGGAGGCATCAGGCTGGAGCAGATGCACACAGAGAGCAGGGGTTACTCTGCAATAACCAGCTGCCGTTCGTTTCAATGCCCCAGACCAGGATCCATGAAGGAACCGAGAGCGTTCAGGTGGTTCTCTCCCCCAGCAGAACAGATTCCCTTCATCATGGGAGCAACCATGTATCAAAAGCCCTTCCTGACATCAGCAGAGTGTGGCATGCAGAAAAAATTGGAGGGGGGGGGAGGGGAGTTGGTTGCTTTTGTGCCAGGGATTCTGTTCTTGTGCCGCCGGAGAGGAGCAGCGGGGAGCAGAGGTGCTGGGAAGGGCAGGGACAGCGGGGGCACCGCTGGCTGGAGGCAGGACTCACTTTATCTCTTGCTGTGCGAGTGCATGAAGACCACAGGCTGATGGTTTTGTTAAGGTAACGTAACGGCAACCCCCCTGCATCAACAAAAGCCTCTCTGCCGGAGGTGGGGCAGCAAACCATCAGGGGAGAAACCCTGCAATACCCGTGTGCTGATTTGTTCCAGTTACACAGCGTATTTATTTATCATAACGGTCACTACGAGCATTTTCTTTCAATCCAGAAGGATTCATTACCTACCGAGCGCTTTACATCATGTTATGAACTAACCCATTGATAAATCAGTGCTACATTTTACTTGCAAAAGGCATCTTTGGCAGGGATTCAGCGTTGACTCACGACGACGGCTGCTCATCGTGCTGACTTGCCGTTGTTCAGTATTTAGAGGGCTCAGTCCTGCCACCATCCCACTGTGTGGGTAAAAGTTACAGCAGAATTGCAGGTTTTATCACCCTCAGAGATAAGGGCCAGCATTTCCAAATCAGCCTCTAATTTTAGGAGCTCAAGCTGAGACAAGATGGTCCAGAGTTCCTGACGTGAGGAGCACTTACAGCCAGATCCAAACATCTTGCACTTGACGTGCAAACCAAGAGCCCCCATCAGGCTCCTCCATGACAGAAGCTGTAAGGCAGCTTAATACTCTTAACTACTCTAATAAAGTTTATCCTAAATGACACGGAACTGACCATGGAACGGTCAAATGAGCATGGAAATGACCAGAACAGGAGCAGAGATGCAGAAATCCATGTCCTAGTAGTCTACTCAATCCACCAAGTTTGCTCTCCTGCCCTCTACCATGCTCATCATTCTTGGGCATAGATTTGATAGATTTGGTAAGAGAGTAGTGAAAGTGTGATTTAACAAAATTGTCAGTAAATGTGACAGTGTTTTACCAGACTCAATGGCAAGGTACACTGGATTATTTATGCATGGAGGACTGGGTCAAACAAGCAGTCAGGGAGACCCTCCCGTTGAGTCCCGAGGTTCAGAAAGGACCCCCTTGCTTTCTAAACTCCTTCTCCAAGAGGAGTCTAGGTGCAGCTGGATCCAATCCTAGTCCCAGACTTGGTCAACAGCTTATGTCTAAAGGATTATAAATGCACAATCAACCCCTTATATCACTTAGCTGAGATTGCAAAGTTTAACATGCTATTAGTCACTTACCAAGAATCTGTTGCAGCAAGGAATCTCTCAGCCTTCAGGAGCAGGATCTTAAGTGAGCATCCTCACAAAAGGGGAGATCCTGGTGTGCAGCCACTGCTGTACAGGAGAGCTCACAGGGCTCTTGGGCCGTCCACTATTTACAAGATAATTGACCTATAGTCATATTCCCATGGAAACAAAGCATCTGGGTCCCCACTCCAGACAGTGTTTTGGCTGTGTTGCCAGCCATCCCCCAAAGTCCAGGCGCAGCTCATCACAGTTGTGATGGCCACAGCCTGAGCAGGAGCCAGGGCCAGCAGGGAGGGGAAGAGGGGGAAAGACAGGGAGAGCACACCACCACAAGTGCTTAGTGCCATGGTTTAGTGATGGGTTTTATCAGAGATAGGTTGATGGTCGGACCAGGTAATCTTAAAGGTCCCTTCCAAACCAGACAATTCTATGATTCTGTGTTACATCCTCTACAGTGCAATGTTCAACCGAGCAGCCCTCATCACAGAGAAGAACTCTAAAGCTGGGACACCAGCTGGGGAAAAACAATACAAAATCTCTCAATACATCTGATAAATGGCAGAAGAAGCTTTAGTTTAGAGTCTGAAGTTGTAAAAAAAATTGGGGTTTGATCTTTCTGTTTGTGGCAGATATGCCTCCACCTCACATCCCCAATGAGCCAGTGTGGTGGGACAAGCCCATTGCATTCAGGAGACCAAGAGGTCCTCTTCTAATATTTTGGTGATTTGTCATCAGAGCTCCCGACAGAACTGTCTATTGATTTCCACAGAGGCAAGCACAGCCTGAACAGCAGCATCACACACCAAGCCAGCAGCCACGGCGGCTCTGCCCTTGCTATGCAAGGCAGGTACTGGCCTGTCAACTGCTGCATCAACCAGGGTCTTCTCTGGAGTACAACTATTAATTTCCTGTTTTTTAAGTGGAAAGTAGTATTGATCAAATAGGCGAGATGGCCATCAGAGCACGCGTGTCAGAGGAGTCCCCTGTTTGCAGCTCCAAAGCAGGTTCCTTGGAACACTCAGGCTGTTCTCTCTCAGGAAGCCCCTTCTGGCAGCCCACTGTCCTCCCCAGCCACTGCTTCTGCAAGCCCTGCCCAGGCACAGCTTAAACATCACCCTGTGAAACACCAACGGGACCCTAAAAGCATCCATGGAGCATAGACTGCCCCCCACGAGGTCAGGAGTCGTGCAGGATGCTGTTGATGTTGACATGGACTTTTAAAAAATTTCTTTCCATTTTATTATTTATTTTTTAAAAATTTCTGTTAATAGAAATACACACAAGTGCCTCAAACAGTCTACCAGTTTGCAGATTTGTGAATAAAACTGGAATACTTGTATTCACTTAACTGAACCAGAAAATAAAAGTGGCAGCACTGGTATGGAAGGCAAGTTATTCTGAGCATAACATTTCTAGGAAAACATCCAAATGATCATAAAATGGGTCAACATTAATGGTCTAAAACTTTAAGCGTCTTTACTGATTTAAAATTTCAAAACTGAGTGTCAGTCACAGCCAGGTCCTTCTGAGGCATCTCCCGGTTTCAATTACAGATCTGTAATTTCATTACATAAAGGGCTTTGCAAGCATTAAGAAAAATCACCCTAGTCATCATATGCCGAGTTTCAAACTCAAAGACTTTTCCCCTAAGAAATCTCCTCCAGCTCTAGGCCCTTTAGACTGAGGTTTAGAGGATAAACACTGACAATGAACTTAACATTTCCTGCTAATGCGGCTCAAAAAGCACGTCTCCTGCCTTGCAGTGCAGAAGTGACACGATGCTGCTTATAAACCACCTTGCTCAAATCTACTGCCTTTTTCATTATTAAGCAAGCAGGTTTCTGTTGAAAACTGCCACCTTAGTGACTGAAAGCCACCTGGTATTTTATTAGTCCTTGATAACAAAGTCTCCGTGGCTGGCACGTAATTAAGTTGAATGGCAGGAGCAGTTTACTTGACTGATCTCTCATGAAGCACAGCAGCACCACGGCACTTCTCAAGTAAGGGATCCACGGGAACTTTATAAACCTTGATTGGAGAAGCTGTTCTCTCCCCTCCCCGCTTCTCACCCTTCAAAAAAGTACCAGTTTGTGTAGGAAAAAGGTATTAAGGAGAGAGCACAAGACAACTGCCTTAATATATCCTGAGCCAACCAAGATGTGTTTGTCATTTACTGAGCTGCATCCATTTCAGAGCTCTGCCTGGGGTATTAATAGTCCCTCATGTATCAGGCTGGAAGAAAATGTGAATTTTAGAGTCCTTAAATCATTCTGCTTTCCCACTGCAGTTCCAATAAGGGCTTGTATTAGGTAGTGTGCTGTAAAAATGAGCAGAACTCAGTAAGGTGCTGGAAGTATACTTTTATTTTCCCTTCCTGTACCATACTGATCAGCTGGGCAGAAAGCAAGATACAGGCTGGGCTAAAAAGTTAAAAAAAAGGTAATCATAAACACTCTTAAAGGAACAGACCACAAATGCAGAAGATGCTTTGATGGTTTCTGCTATTTCTTGTATAAACTCCTTCTAATTACTCCACATAATTGCATGAGGCAAAGCAATTACCTGCAGCCAAAGAGAGAAACCAATCCAGCAGCAGTTTCCATGGAAAGCTACAGCATTCGGCTGCAGCTGAACTAAGCCGAGTTTCTTGGCACTCCAGGGTGACTGGCTGGGGTAACGTGTCAATCCCTACCTACAGCTACCACAGATCGAGCCTTCTGTTCCTTCTCTGAAACAAAAGTGATGGTTAGGCAGCAGCAGGAAGCCCTGGACCACCTAGGAGGGTAAATGGAAACCTATTACCATTATGTACTTCAAAAATAACAAGCGAGTAATTTTCTCCTAATAGTAAGAATTATCCTGGATTAGTCTCCCTCCTGGAAGCTAGTGAGCTACAAGTATCTCAGTTTTCTCTGGTCTGAACAAGTCTAACGCTTAGCATGCTTCAGTCAGTATTAAAAATATAAAAAATAAAAGGAACCACATTTCAAACTGTATGCACAGACCAGATGCACAACGGATTTGACCCATACCCTTATGTTCAGTTAAGCAGCAGTGGCAGGACTGGTTAACATCTGGCTGCCAGCTGTGAAACCAAAAACCCTAACAGGGATGTGTGAAAAAACAGGGAGGGATGGTGAGAAAGGGAAGGAAAAAACACCCTAAGTACCCAGTTTGTATTTTTATGTCATAGGATCAGCAGGGAGCATACCAGAGCCATCAACATTACCAGAACTGTTGTACAGTTCATACTTTTTATGATTCGGAGGGAGATTTTCTGTGGAGGTTATCCACAATTTAACTGGAAACACGTTAGGGCTTCCACACATCAAAATACCTTGGAAAACTCCACATGGAGTACCTTTGTATCACTTCTGGAAATGCTGTGACCAGCAAGGAGGCTGACTCCAGTTCTGGGAAAGCACTAGTGAGAAGAACTGGATACAAGCCTAAAAGCCAAGAAAGCCCAGGAAGTGGGAAGGGTTCTCACCTTTACATTTGAATGCAAGTGTTAAAATACAGATTAGGAACAAAAGCAGGAGAAAGGGCTGGCTTAAGAAATCCAAAGGCATGGGACTAGATTTAAATTGCTGTGGGAGAAGGCAGGTGGGATGTCTCAGCCTCGCAGAGTTCAGCTGCATCCTTCCCCAGTTCCCAAAGAGGGACCCCCAAGCCCAAGGGAAGATGTAATCTGAGCTCTTGCTTTCCCTTCCATCGCCTCATTTCTACTATGATATTCAAGAACTGGACTTTTTGCCCTACCTGCCCCAACCTTGCAAATATTCTACTTGTCTGATGTTGAGAGAGGCCAGCTGCTGTGGAAAAGCCCAAGGCACACATCTTCTCTGGAAGCAGCAAACTGAACCAAAGCCTCCTCCTTCCTGCCAGGGACCTGCAAACCAAACAAGTGGGAGAGGATTTTGGGGAGGCCGCCTGATACCCCCCTCACTGTAAGGACTAATATCATAAAGCCATGAGGCCTGGCAGAAAACCCTTCTTCTGACAGGTGCATATGAGTGTTCCCTCATCATGGGCTCAGCCAAAGCGGTGTTTGAACCAAGAGGCTTGTCCCATGTAGAAGTTCCTCAGTGCAGATGCAGCCTAGGATAAGCCTCTGACTCCAGTTCCTATGGTGTCAGCTGCCTGTCTCCAAAAAACCGTGCCTGTAGAGTTGTGAGCACAATGCATGTTTCAGATGGATACAGAAAAGCTGGGCGTTTTCAAGAGGTGTGTGTAAGCATACACCAGCAGGTCCCAGTTTTCACCAGCTCACGCCCATCCATCATACAAGTAACGTACTGTGAGCACCTCCCCTTCTTCTTATCTCTCCATTTCCCCTCTCCTTCAGGAGTTGCTAAGAGTGAGTGAGAAGGGTCAGCCAGAAGAAAACACTGTCTGGCAAGAGTAGAACATAATCAAGAGGCGAAAGGAGCTTGACACTCACTGACTACCAGGCACCAGTTCTCCAGCAGATTTTATGCAAGAAAGGAGGAAAGAAAATGCAGTCTATTTGAGGAGTTTGACTGTTGAAGAACTGGTTTGCAAAGCTCAGAGACAATTGCTGCAGTGTTTCTTGACAGCCACATCCTCAGAAATGAGTCTTCTCTGTCTCTTCAGTTAGCAGATCTTGATAAACATCTCATCAGGGTTTTATGTTACACACTTATAAAACTACCATTTCCTTGAATCCAAGAGGGATAAAAGCGCGTCACAGGACACTGTAACGATACTAATAACCCTCAGGAGATGGAGAGTCCAGTGTCAACTGGCTGTAGGACTGAGCAAGAAAAACTCCAAATCTCTTCTCTCCCTTTTCATCTTAGAATTCTGCCTTTATTGAAACTTTTGCCTGGTGCCTCATTGTTGCCCAAAGTATCTGCACAGAAGGCATCCTACTTCCTGCCCTGGTTCCTTGTATTTGGTACTCCTTTTTCTTTTATTCATTGCCTTGCCTTTGAACACACACCAAAAAGATGAGAAAAAACGAGAACAACAAAACCACGGCCAGTGTGTTAGACATGCAGGAAAAATGCGTCACCGAGAACCCAAGCCAAACAACTACTTGGACATCCTCAATTTCACCTTCTTTTTGGGAGGGTTGACTCAGTGAACAACCCTTTTGTTAAGGCACCTTGTTTGTCATACCCAAACCTACTGCAAATTGGGTCACATGGAAAGAATCTGCCATCCCCTCCTGGCAACACAAGACATCCTATACATACCCATAACTTAATTAATACCTATCAAAATCTCAGTATTTCATGGCTGACAAAGTTTTCAGTGCAAGAGACAGAACAGCTCTTTTATTGATAGCATCAGCACATATTACACCAATTCAGGCAATCTGGGAGTCAGCAACTGGCAGGAATTGATGAAGCCTTTGCTATGCAAGTATCCTCTGCTTCGCAGCCCAAAGGAAATAAAAGGCAAAGCAAGCGAATCCAACCACATCCAGCAATTGCCATGCTCCTCATCAGAAGGTTCCAGGGAACTAAGCTGACATGTAAGAAGACCTTCACCAAAAATAGTTTTTGTTCAAACCCTGAGCACAGGCATCTATATCTAGGATAGCTGTCTCCTCTAGCTCCAGGAGCCTCTTTTACTGAGGCCAGCTGCCTTTACACAGCACTGGCCAAGTCAGCTCCACCTTCACCCTCAACAGCTCCCACCAATTTGGCTGGCTTGGCCCACTCACCCACCCACCAGTTTTTCTGTTGAGCAAATTAAACTGCTTTGTAGGCAGATCTGCCCACGAGCCACTACTCCTAAACTCTGAGAGAGGAAAATCATCGAGAAGAAAAAAGGTACCACAATTTATTCTTAGTCTTAAGTGACAGCAATGATTTGTCCACTTCCTCCTGCACTCAGCAGCTTAACCATGCTCAAGCATTAAAGCAGCTGAAGGGAAACACCTGGTCTAGCAGCCTTCAGCTTTTCTTTACTTCAGCCCTACAAAAGAATAAAGAACTCAGTATGGACTAGAAGCACTACCTATTCCCACCTATTATACTTGCTTCGTCTTCACCTATTACTATCTTATTATCCTTGACAACTTAAAGATGAGAGGTGGAACCTGAAATTCAGAAGACAACATGGAAATTGGGTTTATCTTCCAAGGAACTGAGGAAAAGCAGCTGGCTTTCCTTTGAGAAAGGAAGAGCTGTAGCTATTCTCTCCTACTGACCGTGCCTGGTACACTCACATGACAGGGCTCTGGCTTCACAAACACGGCAGCAGCACTTTAGCCTGGTGATCTCACAGACCAGGGATTGAGATCAGGGCCCCTTGCAGGATTCAATCTTGAAGGGTATTTTTCCAGGCCTTCCATCTTCACCCAGCTCACCAGCCATAGCCAAGTGCTCTCTCCCAGATTCTGCCTCTTAAGGGACTGAGGTAGAAATAATCTTTAACAGTGAAATACTGAGGTTTTGTAGAAGCTTGTTCTTCTTTCTCAAACACACACATGCTTCACTGCCTGTTGTTTCTTTGAGAACTGGCCTAATCTCATATGACATAGAAGGCAGCTGCTCATTGAGTAGAAGAGACTGCTTCATGAGGTCAACCATGCATAGAAGACAATAGTGCCAATGCACAAACAATAAAAAATGTAATTAGATTAGCTCTAATCCAGCTACTTACATGGGCACAATAGTCATCTGGCTCAAGCCAGCTTTCTAGACATCCTCTTCCTGTCTCCCCCTTGCTGCTTCACACCTTTCTGCCCAGGAGTGAGGGCAACCCAAATGACTACAAGTAGATGCCCAAACTATGCTGCATTCTTTCTCTACCCACCCTCTCAATGTTGTGAAGAGAAAGAATCCAGATGACGCTATGTACACTGCATCCTCTAATGGCAGCCTCCGCTTCCCTGTGTTTATCTTCAAGGCCTATTAAATTGTGTCCCTCCCCACCCATTATCCCTATTCCCAAGAATGTGCATTGTGCTTTAATACCAAGTCTAAGAAACCATCAACTAGCAGATCACGTGGACACAGGTAGTCCCAGTTCTGCCAGTGGAGATTCTGGTCAGTGGAGCATTTACAGAGTTTTGGTTAATGCCCAGAGGCAGCATTTTCAGGTTTATATTACAGCTGGAGTGCTGTGAACAAATACTCTCCTCGGGCTTTTTCAAACCATCTAACACAGCTCCATCAACAGCCACCCAGTTGGCAGTGCCAGGAGCAGGCAAAGCTGCAGTACTGCAGGGCGGGACATCAGAGCACTCCCTTGGATATTTCAAGCACGACTGGGGTTACCCTCTGGGGTATTTCCAGAGTTGCTTCTGATGAATAGGCTGCCCTGTTCTATGGTTCCCCATTTACCTTAGGGAAATTTATCTTGGTGAAGTCCTTGGGTGCATGCACTGGTCCTGCTCCATCTTCATGGTAAGTCTAGAGCGCGTAAGTGGGACAGGAAGCTGGCAGTCTCGTTTTTAATCACTGGTGGTTTTCATTTCATTACTGTGTTTTCAACCCCTGTAAAATTTTCCAAAAAGCAAAAAGCGTAGTCAGAGAGATCAGACTGTGGAGGATATACCAGTTTGCCCCTTCACATGTCATCAGGACATGTACTGTGAGACTCCTTCAAAGCACACAGCCGACTGTTATATAGTCATCAAAAAATCAAATCAGTGGTCTGATGAGTTGATGTGCCACTCCGTGCACTCGTGACTTCTGAATCATCTCTCACAGGTTTCGGTGAGACACACCAAAGCATGCTGGTGTCTGAATCCAAGAAAATCTCTGACCCAGCAGCATATACCCAGGGGTTGCATCCCCAAATCGTTGTTAAAGAGCTGAAAGCACCTCGTCTATTACAATCACTTCTTCTCTAGGTCAATAAAGAGAAGTTACAGTGCCCCACAACCTACCACAAGCCAAACACAGAATACCCATGTTCCAGATACAACCCTGGACCAGCACAGGGCTGCCGCTGGCATTATGGCATAAGAACTGGAAAAATGCATGTGGCTGCCTAAAGAGGTATACTGAGTTGGCTCAAATTCCCCATGAAGCAAGAGTTCAGATGGCAATAAGCAGTAGCATCACCCCTTTTCAAAAATCTCTACCCTAAGTTTGATGCCTGGGTTTAAGTATCAGATCTTTCCCAGGACACAGCTTCAAGACAAAAACGGGGAATAAAACCTTTACTTAAGAGTCTCATTTTACAATTCCTTTAAATATTTTAAAAGGGCAGCATGCAGAACCAGGGGACACAAGATACAAATACCTTAAAACATTCCTATTTGTTAAAATTCATATTTGATGAGTAATACAGCCTCCAGGTTACTATAGCAGCAAGATCCATCACCTAGGTGACCAAGTACTAATACTGTCAACATTAATCTAGCCCCACACACACGCTCATGCTGTGCACACCATCAGACTTCCATTTCTTGCAAGATGTTTATCTTCATACCAAGAGAGGGGGAGTAACAGAGCATATGGACAGTCTTGGTGAGGAGTGAGCTTTCCCGACAGCGTCAACCTGCCTCGTTAAGGAGGACTCTTTGGGAGGGCATCACCTATGGAAGAGGTGGGCACCGCAGGCATCCAATACATGCAACCTGATTTACTACCAGAGTAATGAGTAGCAACCGAACTTGCATAAAAGCTACTAGGAAAAGCTTCTGATGGACAAAGAGGTGACAACATACTGGAAGGTCTGAAGTATAAATCTCTACAAAACAGCAGGAATATTTTAGAAAATGCATGGACGAGGTCTTCCCCCAAATAAGTATTGCTTTGGGGAAGCCAGACTTTCAGTAAGCAACACCAAATCCAATTAAATAAATTCCCAAGTCAATACATAATCTAGGATACAGGGATGACCTATTCCAAACAAATGTGTGCTTTCTACCTGCGTAAGGCCTTGGAAGCGAGTCTGCACAGCACAACACGGCAGAGCAGCTCCTGAGCTTGCCCTGGACCAGCCGCTGAGCGAGAGACCAGCAGCGCTGCACCAGGAGAGGTCACTCAGAGAGCCCCCGGGCATCCTCATGCAGCACTGCATAGGGCTGAGGACATGCCCTCAGCCTCCTGGTTTCACTCATGCTGCTTAACTTTGGGTATCAAGAGAAACACTCCGAGGAGTACAGATGTGTGTCTACAGTCAAGCAACACATCGCTTTGCTGACAAAGAAAGATTAAACCCAAGACTCCTGAAAAATACTGATTTGTTGGTACCAACGTTATGTAACTGGTAACTTTCATAGTTTAAAGGGATTTTGGTTGGTTAAATTAAAGGGAATGAAATGAAATTGGGAATTTTTTTCCCCTCTTTTGCTAAAGGTTGCCTTTATGTCCCACACATAAATTAACTGAGGCAGAAATCTCTTTCCCTCCACTTCAACAAATGGGGATGACTCATTGTTTCTCCATTTCGCTTTAAATATACTGCCATCCTTGTGGTTTGCTTTGTTCAGCTATTCTCTCGACATCACACAGCACCTGCTGTAATGACAAAGGAAGCCCTCTGGGGTTCTTTTGCCCTTTCAATACATCTATCTTACCAACAAAGGGTTCTGGCCTTTAAACATCACTTGCTTTACTTGCCCAGGCGACACTTACACCCACAAAGACGGCGTTTCTTTGATCACACTTTCCTAGACAGAAGATTACATTGTCTTGACAGAAGCAGAAAAATGTTCCATACCTTTTCAGGCCTTCACCTGTAGCGAAGCACACTTGGATTTTGTCCTGCAATCTAAATTTTCACAAGTAGAGTGAGCTGTTACAGCTCCACTGACACTTTGGCAGGTAGGGAAACCTCTTCAATCAAATGTATTTGTTTGAAACCTAGGTGTTTGCTTCCTTATCTTTTCACCACCACCACCTATTACCCCAGGTTCCTATACCAAGTCAAGACTACGGTGTCTTTTACCTGTTTATCCATGCAAAAGTTGAGCAAAAACTGTTAAAAGCCAAGCCCTTCACAATTCTGGAGAACAAAAGAATGACTCTGCTCCTGATAAAGCTGGTTTTCTTGTCCGTCTCTTCTCACTGGATGACAAAGGAAAACAAGATCAAACTAGTGCTGGATCTGAGAAGATAAAAGACAAAATTCAGAGAGAAAGCAACCTTAGGCAGATGAGAGAAATAAGAAACACATTTCTACAACTAAGGATATTTTACACTGAGGCTAGGCAAGGAAGAAAGATGCTAGGAGGAAACAGGTCCTCTCTGTTTCAGGAAAGAAGACATCTGCTGGCAGAGCACTACTGGGCCCTGAGAGATTCAACCTCAACACAGAGAGCACTCGGGCAATGGAAAACAAAAAATAAGAGCATGAAAATGAATTAATGTCTTATTGTTTGCTGAGAACAATCTCTTTGTTGTGGATAAATACTACCTGAATTTTGCAAAGCTTTTGTATGTGCTTGCTTCCATCATGAAAGGACCCTTCAGAGGTGAACCACTAACAAGGAATGCCCAAGGGCTCCCAGCCCTGGTGAAAGGAGAGGCTGGAGCTGCCTGACGGGCCCCTCAGACGGCTCCAGCCTCTCCTTTCACCAGGGTTGAAGCTCAGCCCCTGATGTGAGACTCAAGTAATGGCAGCATCCTCTCACATCCTCTGAGAGAGAAACCAAAGGGACACGCAGGCCCTGATTTGTTGGTATCAGGCAGTCAGCAGTGACACTTTGACATTTTCAGATGAACTAGTGGAGGTGAATGGTATAAATCTAGGTAGTGAACTGACCGAGGAACTCAGGGGGTTTTCATGTGTGAAATACACCAAATAACGTTTTCTAATTCAAATTCCTGACGGTTCTCTTCAAAGGACCGTACATCCAAGGTCAGCATGTCTTTTTGAACAAGTAGGTACCTTTAATGAATAACTGAACTTTAAAGAGTGAATTTAATTAAAATGCATCACTTCACTAGGGAAAATATTCAGCACTTGTGACATTATGCAATACTGCACTCCATGCAAATATACAAGATAAAGAACATTCAGGGTTTGCATATCACACTGCATGACTTAACTTCCTATTACTTTCTAGTTTTTTCTTTTAAAATACATATTTATATACTTAGGTGAGATACCAGGCTAACTGAGCACTTCAAAACTGCCAACAGCTGCTCAGCTCGAAATCTTGCCATTATGAGACTGCAACCGTGCTCAGCTCCTCAGAAACAAGACCTCCTGCATTAGGCGGTTGGTCGGTCCTTCCTGCAGGAGCAGTGGAATGCTGAGTGCTTCTAACTCCAGAACCATGAGAAACCAAATGGGTCCTAAAGGCTGTCACAGCCCCTTTTGACTTTCATTTTTGCCACTCTCAAAAACACACTGCAACCACAGAAAAAGCCACTAAGAATTCTTCTGTTGTTTCAAAGTACAAGAACAGTTCATGATGGCGCTGAAAGGCCATAGTGTAAAGCTTTCTATTTCATATGTTGTGACAAACAACTGAAACTTCATTTATGTTTCTTTGTGGGGAAGACTCACACTAGAGAAAACCCCAAAACCAGGATAGAACTGCTTGAACAAAATCATCACAGGAGACCTCCAAAGGAAGGGTACACAGAACCTTTAGACTACTTTTTTTCCCCCCTTTTTTATAATGCACAGAGGACATGAAAGGGTTTTTTTCAGCAGTTCTTTCTTATTCTAAAAAGACATTTTTGCTCCTGTTTCTCTTTTACATTAAAAATTGAAGTCTTGCCTAGAACCACAGGCTCTGAGGAAACAGCATCAAAGACATGCTCAAGTCAGGACCAAGCACACGGGTAAGCATATTTGGTTAGTGCCCGTCTTGCACTAAGTTCTCAAGGCTACAGATGGAGTCACAAAGCTGAGGATTCAAAACCCAAACTAAACCAAATCTAGTTCAGCTGCACCAAGTATTTTTAAAAGGGGAAATAAAATAATATCTTTAAATTGCCAATGGCTTAGCTTTAAATAAAATTTTAAAAAGCCCTCCAAAACTTCACAGCTATCCTTGGACCAAGGAAACTTGTCATTGATACCTGGAGGGAAATTAATGAGAAGTAAAACACCTTTTATTGCCTTTGACAATAATTTCTATTGATAGGTCTGTGGCTGGGTATTTACTGCATTTGGTCTGCAGATGGTCTCTCTAGGTGTGCCTGGAAGAAGTCCCTGTTAAGGAAAAAGTGTAATCAAAGTCTTCATCCAAGTCAGAGCTCCTGTCCTATCAGGACTTGAAGCATTTCTCCCACCTTTCTCCCTCCTTTGCCTTGCCCAACATGATACTCTCTTGCACTGCCAAGCCATGTTTCCTATCCAGAAGTCTACTTTTTTCCCAGGATGTGTGATGTTGGGCAATGTTTCCGTGCATAGGCTTTAAGTTACCTTTTGAGACAGGCTTGAATCCCAAATGAAGGGAATGTCACTTCTTCAGCTGGCTGGTCTCTTTTCTGAGTAGAAAAGCAGGAGCAGAGCTATGGGAGGACTGGAGACTTATTTCTTCTGCATCCAGAGAACCAATTTCAACATTTAAATCTGCTTACAGGAGCAACAAACCTTATTCTCTCTCAGACTGGTCAATGACGAAACAATCTGCTTTAAAAACAAAACAAAATAAAACCAAACCTAAAAAAGAAACCCAAAACACCCAACTGTCTTCTTATTTGTAAAGCGAACTATTTGGTTTTGGAAGTCAGTAAGAGGAGGCAAATCTGTGTATCTGATGACATTTTGCCATTTTCTTTCTCGTGGTGGGACTAAGCTTTCAAAACTGAAAAATGAAACTCTTTTTCCCTGTTCTGCCTGTGTGGTTTTGGTGGATTGCCTGCTGCATGTGGAGTTCGGGATGCTGAGCACCTGCTCGTGCTCTCAAATTCAGGGAGCTACGTTCCCCTGGCTAGGATTGAACCATACATTACAACCCAACCCTAATGCCCACTAGAGTTTTCTGGCACCAAGGTTTAGAATCAGAGCTGGTTGGGAATTTTCCATGGGGGAGATATTCTGAAAGAGAATTCTGTTTCTGAGAAAACAGAAATTTACCATGAGGGGAAAAAGGCTGTTTCTGCCAAAAAAGAATTAAAAAAAATTAAAGGTTGGTTTGTAAAGAGGATCGAAACACAGTACTTAATTTTGAATGGACTTGGACTAACTGAACTGTGCAATGCCCCCGAGGATCCACATCAATTTTGGGTACTTTCAGATGGAGACAGTCCAGCCAAAGCCCAGCCTCAGACAAAGTGAGGGCTGCATCCAGAATTTCACCACCTGCAAGACACGGTTCCAGACAGACGCTTCTCAGTGAGGGAGATTGCCAGTAATCCCCAGATGCCTTCTGAACTAGCATTTCCATCTCCATGTCCTTTCCTCCCATCTCTTCCTCCCCAGTCCTCTTCACCTGTGAGCCACCCTGCAGGATGAGCATCCTCATCTCTCCCATCCCCTTCCTCTCTCAGCTCCCATCCCTGTTCCCTCACCCCAACTCCCACTCCAGAGGAATGTACCTGCTGGCTGCTGCCACTCAGCAGCTCCACAATGTCCCTGGGAATAGCTGTAGCTGTCTCCTCCTCCCCATCCCACTACCTTTGCCTGTCTGCCTTCACTCCACAAGAGGCACATGCTCTGCCTGGCACCAGTCAACTGGGCAATGCACGCATGTAGAGCCACAGTGGCCACCTTCATGCTGCCTACTGCCTGTAGGCCTGTCACAGGGAACACGAATGGGAGACAGATCCATTGAAAGCACACCCCCTCCAGCCCTTTGCTCATAGAGCAAAAGCTTCTCCTACTGCTGGGTATGTTTCCTAAGGCTTAGTTTTCATGCATTTACTTTTGCATTTGAAACAAAAAAGGCATCACCTCTTGTACTTGGCTAAAAGGTGGCCCTCCTCTGCCCACTGAGTACTGATCGGGAATGCCCCAAGACCTGAACTGTCCTAAAGGCCAGCTCTACAGCCCTCTAACCCACCAGCAACTACCTTTTATGTTTCAGTGGGCTCCAAGATCAGGCCACAATATGCAGAGAAACATTAAGGAAGCCAGATCCAAAACCTGAAACCAGTGTTACCATGAACAACCAGTGTCTGGCCTGGACATGCTTCTGTTCCCTCTGCTGCTGTGGAGGCAAAAGGGAACCCAAAACTACCTGCTTTGGCACTCGAGTTTTCTTTGAGGCATGGAGACCTTCAGATCAGAACTACCAGTACTTGGTCTAGGTAGAGATAGCATCTCACTTACCTTCTGCCTCCTGAAACTAAATGCCACACTGTAAGACCAGGAATATCAAATTAAAACCACTTCCTGGCTGCCACAGGACTTTTGACTCTTTATCTGTGGACTTTCCGTGCCCCCTTCTCCCCCGCCCCCTTTCCAAATAACACCAAACCTCCCTGTACAGTGAATGTGAACCTGCAGGCCTCTCAGAAGCAGACCACGCATATCCAGAAGTTCAGCAGCTGCAGGCCAAACCTCACTCCAGCAGAGTGCTCCAGACAGTGTTATTTTCCAGCAGCCTTAAAACAGCTGTAAACTGTGCCAGAGGACAAGGCCGGAGAGGTGTGGAAATGTCTGCACAAAAAGCAGTTTCACTCAAGCACCAAATAACAGACTAACAGTGACATGGGTATCGTCACCCAGTGCTCTCCAGAAGAGGCTGCAGGCTAGTCCTGAGAACAGCCTTTATGTCAGGCCATGAAGCCACTGTCTGGGCGATGCTGGCAGTTCTTCTGTCCTGTTGGTGTACCAACTTAAATGCTGTTTGATTTGCAGTTGCCTTTTCTTATCCCAAAAGTGCTAATGAGTAAGACAGCCGTGGAAGGAAGCAGGGTCTGGCTGAGGCATTGATGCTGCAGGCAAATCGCAAGGGTCAGTCAGAACCTGGGCACCGGCGACACAGATTAGTCCTTAAACCTGTCACTTCTGGTGGCAGCACAGCAAATCAAACTGCTGCAGCAGAAACAGGTTTTTTCAGGACTAATGGACTAAGAGAATAGGAAATCAAAGATCCAATCTCCTCTGCTGAGCTCAGGAGGTTCAGTGCAGGCTGCTGTCTAGTCACAGGCTGACACGGATACCATCTGACCATTTGAAGAGCAAGGTTCACCTGCAATAACACCCTGCTGGCTTGCTCAGGATCAGAAGGGCACTGTCCCAGCCACCTACCTACAGCACAGAAGCGACAGGAAAGACTGCCCAAGCTCACTCCCTGACAGAGCCCTTCTCTGACACCAGAAACCCAAATATAAGGCTTTATACAAACAGGGCAGCGTTCTAAAAGCAGAGGTAAAACACAGGCTGCTTTGTACATCAGCTCCAGGTAGTTAGTGCCTCACAAAGCAGTGCATGGGTGGCTTCCCAACGTTACCTGGTCAGCCAACCCCCAAAAGCAAACCCGTGGCACCTCAACCAGTAGTAACGTTCACCCTGGTCAAACCCTGCTCCCATCCCTCTCCACATCACCACCACAATTCCCGTGTGCCTGGCACAGTGCCGTGACCCCACACGCACTGTACTCGATCTGCTTGTGCTTTAGCTATTCCCTGCTGTCTAATGATATACAAATAGCAGCCTATAGGAAGTCACCCGTTGCCTGCAGCAATGATACCAGACAATAAACTGTACAACTGGAGGAAAAATGATTGGACATAAATAACCGCACTTCTTACACGATATTCAGCAGTGACAGAACATTCCCAAAATATCAAAAAGAGCCCCTTGGAAAAAGGACTGAAAACAACCATTGGCAGAAATTGGAAGGGAAGGGCAAGAGCAGAAAGGAATTATTTGCCAAGACAATTGGGATTTTCTAAGTGAGGAACCAGACTCGGCAAGAGAGGGATTAACGAACAGAAAACAGAACTGCAGAAAATATCCTTTCCAGACTTGGAAGTTCAGAGAAAAGGAGTGGGAGCACCAGAAGAGATAGAAAAGTACACACCACCACATCCCCTAGACTAGAAACAGTTCAGCTGGTGTGGCTGCCTAACCACAGTTATGGAGTCGAAGGCAGGTAAGATGAAGCTGCAGTTCACTCAGCAGTGCTGTGTTACCAGAACGCGGCTGCAAAACCGGGTCTCTCCTGACCCTTTGCTTCACTGCCTTATCTCCCTCCACGTTCTTCTTCCTGGAGGATTTTATCAAACATGGAAGAAGTCTGAGGAACGAGGCACAGCCAGGAAACTGCAGAAAGCTGACTCCACAGCAAGGGGCAGAGGTACCAGCAGAGGTGCCAGCTCTCCCCTGCCCAGGAGCTGGCAGCACAGCCTCCACAGCTGGTGGAAAGGAGCTGAAACCACAAGCCACACAGTAATGATTTCACCTTGGGTGTCACCTTCCCAGCAGACATTTTTCAAAACTAGATTGCAGTTTAGCACTTGTTCTGGAGAGCCATCAGCCAACAAACAGCAAGACAATTATTAACAATTCCTAGGCTTTGCACATCTTTAGTAGCAAAATAAGGATTCTCTTTTTGGAAGCAGAACATGTGGAACTGTCAATAACTCACTGCCCCCACAAATTTAACCTGCCTTTTTTTGTTTTTTCATATATGAACCTTATACCAGAGCACACTACAAACTGTAAAACCACCTGTGCATAGCTGTCAGTGCTACTAATTACTAAAACTGCAATGTGCAGCCAAGGGAAATTTAATTTACAGCAGTCAAGGCTAAAAGAAAAAAAAAACCAAACCATTGCTCACAGAAAGCACTCAGCTAACAGAAATTAACTCACCACCAAGTAGTCTTTTAAAAGTTTCTCTACGGAAGTTTAGATTATGCCATGGCAGCTTTCAGTTTATTTCTGTATCAAAGATGTAAAGGGGAAACACCTTGTGACTGTGAAGCAGCAGTAAGGAGGAGAGACGTGTGCTTTTCCCTGATATTTTAGTAATTTTGGTTTTGTCACCATCCCTCTCATCCCTTTCACCTGCAGGTTTTACCCACACTGGGTGAAGTCCTAGAAGAAGGGAAGACTGGCATAAGAAAATCAAGAGGTGGGCTCCAGCTTCCCAAATAATACCAAGAAGCAAGAATACTTTCAGCCACTGTCCATCATAGCTCTGTCGCTCTTTGTTCTTTACGAAATACCTGTTTCATACATTAGATAAACTGAAGCCAAAATTCCACTCCTGTCTGTATAGTGTGTACATTATTACATATATCGCACCCCGATGGCCTATAACCTAGCATAGCAAACCAGTTCATCTTTTAAATTAAATAACAGGTATGGACAAGCTATTCACAACTTCCCAGCAACTCATCTGATGCTTCTCTGCGGGTTTAGAGCTGCTCCTCCTACCTAAGCTTTATCTGTGCTTTGTTCTTTCCCACAACATTGCTCTGCCTTGCCTTCCAACTGGGATTCAGCGTTTCGCAAGGGCTCCTCAAACATGAAGCACGTGCAGCAATGCAAAGTTCAGCCTCAAGGACCTCCCTGCTGCTCTAATACCCTGAGGAAACAGGACCAAAACCAATATACTGGGTTTGTTTGTGAGAGTGTTCTCCTATTTCTTCAGGAAACAATATGCTAAGGCAAAAAAAAAAAATGTTTTATGTAAAACTGTAGTATTATTGTAAGTCTTTAAACGCTGTTTGTCATGTATTTGGGTATTACCTGGCATGGCCCAGCACCCTCTAATTCCAGAGAGGAAGCAAGATGAAGAAGTTGAGCTGCTGGGAGCTAAGTTTTACAGCCAGGTGACCCTCTGCACTTTTTAGTCTCTCAAGACTGTATTTCTCAACCCGTCTGGATGCCCCGAAGCCTGCAATACAGTCTGGTTTCTCTCAGTGACAAGTTTTAATTCCATCTATCTGTAGAGGCTTTTAAAGAGCTGAGGCCAAAAAGTTGGCTACTCACACCTCAAGTTTTTTAACACTCTAATACATGTACTGCACATCTTATTTAAATGTTCCAAATTACAATCACAAAGGCTTATTTATTAACCTTAGAATATACAAAATTCTTAAACTTGCCAAAAACAGCCCTAAAAATCTATACAGGCCCTATTCTTGTTTTTTGCTCAATTTAAATGCATACCAAGTCCTCTCCCTGAGCCTCTAAATAACACTTAGCAATGTTAAATTCAGTTTAACATCTGTTTTAACAGTAGAACCTTTGTTAAACAACACTCACATTTTTATCACCCCGAGTTTCTTGATGGTAGGACGTGAGACACTCCCAGAAGTTGCCACAAGAGGAAGAAACAAGAACTGTAAGGGGATCCTCCATGACAGCTCAGTACAAGGCACTTGCTGGGGAAGAAATGTAAAAGCACTCAGTGCTCATTTTAGTTTAGGCAAAGAGAGCAGACAACTCCCATCATAATTATTTTTCTTAAATAGTCCATACACAGCTGTTCCAATAGATGTAAAAAGTAGCCTATGCATTTATCACTTGTTTCTTCCCAACAGATATCCCAAAAAACTACATCTTTATATTACAGCACGTTATCCACCTTCCCCCTGTACACACCCTCTCAATCAATCCCTAATTAGGGACACGTATTACCTGTATTAGGACCACACAACACAAATCAGACAGTGCCACCTCCAGATATGTGACGCTGTCCCTTGGCAGATGTACTCCTGGCATACCATGGTTATGCTCAGCACCCCCCCAGCACAGCTGGAAAACTCTCCTGCAACAGACCCATTTAGCACAGAGGGGTGATTTACAACAATCGACAGAAACCCAGTTCTTACTTTCATTGTGTACAGCAGAATCACCAGTACAAGACCTCTAAAGAAGGCTCTGACTTCTCATTTTGTTGTGAACACAACACAAAAATCTCATTATCTCTTGGTTGTGTAACTCGGGTTTGTGGTGATTTTTTCTTAAATAGAGATGAGTCAGTAGGTATCTTTAAGTGGGAAGTAGAATAGTTCTTTTCCCATGAAATAGCCAATTTCCTTCAAAGGATCCAATTTACTGGTGTCTTTCTGTATTTTTTTAAATATTTTGACCTGCCTCCAGTCACATGGGATTTAAACTGGATCTACCCAGTACACTGTTAAATACAGATTACGTACACTGGAAACAAACTCTGTACACGTTCAATGTGCTTTGATTAAGGTGATTATTCATTTAAAGATATAACATGTAACAGAAGAGGGTTATTTTTTCCTCATTACACTATTAACCATGAACTTGAATTGCAATATGCTGGAAAGCTGTAAGAGTCAGAAGAGTTGCCAAAGCCTTTGCAGAAAAGAACACGGATAAATCATGAGAAATAACCAAAACGATGACAGAAAATAACGGGACTGCACCCAACGAGGTGGCAGCAGCTCAAGTGAACGGGCAGGTAAGGGAAAGCTATACAGACAGGAAAGTTATTCAACAAAGCAAAGCAGTCGGCAGAAGTCTCAAATAAAAGGGGGAGGAGCAGGGAGAGGGGAAGGGCAGTGGAGCTGCCTGCTAGGAAGGACTTAGCAAGGCCACAAACAGAAGCAAACTTACAGAAAAGCAGCTTTTCTCCACGTCCTGCTCCCACGGGCTCCAAGAGCAACTTTTCCTCTGGTTCCTGGAGATGGCAGCTCAAAAGGCAGGTCCTGCTGATTTGCTCTGTGGGGAAAACAAGCTTGAAGAAGTCAGTACAACATCTCCTTGCTTTTCCCATGCCTCCTCCCACTTGTGGCCATTTCATCCAAACACCCAGGCAAGCACTCAACTTGACCACTCTTTTTACTTCAAATGTGCAATTTCAAGTGTAAATTACTCCTTCCCCTTGTAACCTGGGATCTTACTCTCAGTGAGGGAGAAAAATGCTAACATTTTATAGAAAGGCTCAAACAGGGGGAGCCTCTGTTGGGGGCTATAAAAGATCCAGTATTTTTGTGTGCAAGGCAAGCACGTGGCTGGCAGGAAACCAGATTTTTCAGCAATTTTGCTAAACAAAGCCATCTGAAGAACCTGCATCAAAAGCTCCTGAACGTTTTGTTGGGGTTTTGTTAAATGTAATTTACTTCACATTTGCCACCCTGCATAACTTGGGGTGTCACCTGTGAAAACCAGACAGAGGTAGACACCTCCAAAGGCAAAGAGGTCACGGGGTTTCCTATGGAAAGAGCGACCAATTGCACACACGTTCAGCTCCTGAAATTTAGAGAGAAGGGAAGGGCCAAACATCATCGAGAATCCACTTCCACTAATCCCAGCAGCGTGATGCAGGAAACGCCATCTCGTCTCCTTGCCCTTGGTCATGCAAGAAAGGAACCAAATCAGGAAAGAATGCCACAAGTGGGCAAGAGAGGCTACCAGCAATTAATTAAAATTGACTACATCTCTAATAGAGCACTTTGGTTTAATTCTTTAATCATGTTTTCGCAAGGCAAAGTTTTTCATTATTTAAAAATTGGCTCCTATTTAAAAGGGAGAAAGTTGAACCCCTCTAAAGCAATAAGGGGTACAGATATGCATCCACACCAAACCCATCCTTTCCACTAACACAGTAAAGAACACACATTTTTCTTCAAAATTTTATTGCAATTTAAATTATGGGGCCAGCCAGATTTTTTGGATAAGAAACGCGCTTTCCTCAGGAGAAATGAAATGCTACCACGTAAGTAGAATTACAACTGTATACATCTCTTATTTAAAAAAAAAAAAAAAANTATTAAAAAAAAAAAAAAAAAAAAAAAAAAGAAAAAAAAAAAGCAGCTCACATTTAAATAACTTTTAGTAATACCCCCTTAAGCCTTCAAGCAGATAAGAAACCACTTCCAGAACAATAGATTTTTAATACGAAGAGCACGTCAAATGAGCTTTAATTTAAATACAACTTCTTTTTGAAAGCCAACATTCAAATGTTTCCACATGTTAAAAAGTCACCACAGTCATTGTTTCCAAGGCCTAATATATAGTAACCTCTACCCCAGTCCAAATGTTTTCACTCCTTTACATGTATAAATCTTTAGCACATCTAAGTTTTTCTAAAGAGGAAGCCTTATATGTTATGGTGAGTTACCTGGCCAACAATGTTTCCCTCCACTCAGCTGTGATAAACCAAAAGATAACAGATGGTTAGTACTGAACTATCCTCCCACCTCGTGGCCACATCTGCCTGCCTGGGTGAGAGAGACTCAGGAAGGGTAAGCTATTCTCTTGCCCGTAGGCGAAATGAGTCGCTTTGCAAAGGACACGCTAGGAACACTTAAAAGACCAATTCTAATATTGAGAGCAACTTTAAAGAAGTGAGTGAAAACACTCGATTTTCTGGAGCTGTCTGACTTCTCTCGTGAAGGCTTTCAAATCAGCTTAAACACCACTTTGGAGTTTCAGGTGCTGATTGCGCAGTATTTTAATTAGGAAGAGGACAGGAAGCAACAAACATTTCCTATAGAATTCCCAGATCAGATTCAGCCATGCAGATTTTGAACTTCCAGACTCCAATCCATACGTTTGCTTGGTTATCTTAGCTTTACTATATGATGGATAGATACAATTTCAATAACATCATTTAGCTATACTTAGTAGATTCCTTTTGTACGGTCACAGTAACAAAAACATGGTGCAAAATCAGTTGGGTTTTTTGTTTTCATAAATACTGACAGTTTGCAGCATTAAAGAACAAAATCAACAAAATTAAATCAGTTTGTTACCCCAGGACATCTACAAAATCGTTTCTTGAAGTTGGAGGGAATTAAGTCGTTCACTTCCACGACTACTGTACTGACTGAGTTATTTACTGTAAGAAGGAAATGATGCACAAAATGATGCACAGGCTCTCCAGGAGTAAGAGGAATCAATATTAATTTAGCATGATCTTTGCCATTTGCAGAGCTGGTGAGCACAAGGCTAGTTTAATTGAATAAGGCCAATGTTATCCAGTAAGAATATAGTATAAAGGGTTCCAGTTCTCTATTCCAGCCTACCCTAATTGATGGCACCCCATTAGATAAGTGAATACAAAGAATTTACGTGGGTTTGGTTTTTTTTTTTTCCTTTTAATGCTGCAGTACTTAAGATTGTTAAATCAGCATTTCCATGTAATCTGAAGTATTCTATTACATACGAGCATCCATTTTGCAAAACTCAATATTAGGTAATAGTTACAGACTAATACAATAACATTCCTCTGCTGTACAAATTAAATCATATTTTAAAGAAATGAGCAGCCTAGGAGTTATATACAAAAGAAACCAGCAAGCATTGTTGAAATGAAATGCAAAATATCGCTGCCAGGTCTACTGCCTGAAATACTTTTAAAGTAAAATTAACAAAACCCCTTAGAACATATTTCCAAGTTTACAAGTCAATTCTCGGAAAAATCAAATCATGTCCAAAAAAAGTTCTATAAAGCAGTGAAAGGCATATATACATTTTCCTTATGAACCTTGAGATTTCACTCTTTTAAAAGTTGCTAAGTTTCAGTATCAGTTTATTTGCAAGACAACTGTTTATCCCAATAAGCTCACATCTTAGATACATTTCCCCTTTGATTACAAATAAAGCACTGCACTTTTTTTTTCTTTTTTTTCTTTTTTTTCTTTTTTTTAAATCAAGGCATATAATCTTATAGTATGGTGCCAGGAATGCACAGGTCACATTGTGCTCGTATCTCAAACAAGGTAAGTGCAAACATACAGATTTATTCAGATTTGCAAGCATGCAACCTGTTACTTAACTACATTAATACCTTCTCTCCTAAACCAAACTAGTATCTATATGTTTGCTTTCACGAACCTAGAATCTTTCTTTTCAGGACTCCTAAAACAAGCAGTGTCTTTGAATTCTGAAATGACACAAATATCAAGAAAGTCCACATTGTGCAAGAAAGCAGCAGCTATGTTTTTCAACTTGGACTAAAAAAGAAAAGAGAAAAACAAAAACCGTTCACTGAACAGCAGATTAGCAGTAATGTTCCTCATGAATCGATAAGAGTGCCTGATGCTGAATATCTAACAGCCAATGCTGAATTTGGGTTTAATATTTTAAGGGTTTATTGGAGATTAAGCTTCTTGCTGTGCTGGTCTCTTCAAATCCCTGATCTGTTTAACTAAATAGGTCTTCTCATCATTAAATTGTTCATCCTCCGTCCTATCATTCTGAAACTTGCTGAGGAACTCAATAAGTTTGGTCTGGTTCTTTAGAAGGATGTCTAATATAGGCTGTGTCTTGTTAGGATTGGCTACAAACACCTGCAAGAAAACAAAAGGCATTTAGCATAAGAGTAGGAAACAGAAGGCTTAGTTAAAAACCAAACCTAGCCAACAAAACAGTGATGACAGTAATTTAAAACGATGTTTTGATTATGTTGTATTCCAGCATCTTTACAGGAAAAAATAATGGAGTAAATGCAAGTTTTAAAATAAAGTCACTCCACTCTTTTAATAGAGCAGAAACTGAACACCAGTACCAAAGTCGATTCAATTTGTGGGAGGTGATCATCTGTAACACCCTCAGCAGAAAGCTCTGAAGGTTAAATTCTGCAGCGAGAGCGTGGTTTCCTATTATATACTCTATTAGTTGAGTATCTCAGAGTTCACTGGAAACTTTAATACCTCAAATTATATCTCCAAGCTCTAAGCTATTTGTTTGTCCACTGCTAAGTCAGAAGTTAGCTCTTACAAGGGACAACCTACAATTTAGGCAACAACTAAAATACTGCTAACCTTCATAGGTTGTGCAACACGATGTAAACACTTTGGAACTTGAAGATGCTTTGTGATTTCACATGATAGCATACGTTCCGCCTTATCTTAATGCGCTTCATCGTTCCTAATTCTAGAATTTTCTAAGAGAGATTACACTGACAATCATGAAAGTCCCTAAGTGGTTTATAAACTATTTTCAAAAGATACAAAGATAGCTATTTGTAAACACTGACCATAATAAAGACAAACATTAGCTCTCTCTTTATTTAACTACTCAGCAGACATTAAGGTAAGTTTTATTTAGGCTCAGTTAAGTACTGTACTTAACTAAACAATTTCTGGTGGGGTTCTTTAGTTTGTTTTATTGTGTGGTTTTTTTAAACATACCTTAAACACATGAAAGGCCTCAAACTGAATGTTACGACTCTTGTCTCGTAGAAGGTTCATCATTAGTTTGAGATTTTCAGGTTTACTGATGTACTTTGTCATAATTGTGAAGTTATGTCTGTCCAATAACAATTCACCAAGAAGCTAAAAGTGGAGAAAGAAGCCCAAATGAAAAAATAACTGACACTGGAAGTAAGAAACCACCTCTTCCTAAGTGCTTTCAAATACAGAGTGTAGTTGACACCAGTTTGTAAACACAGTAACAAAAGAACTTCAGGACACAAGAGTTCTAAGTGCATTTTCCTCTTATTTCTATGATATCATTTCTCCTTTTTCTCAACAAGTGACAAAATTGCCTTTTGTTCCCTCCTTCTTACAAACTGGAATTGAAAGAAAAATAATTTTGTTTCCCACCCCCACTTCTTATTTTTTTTTTCATTTATACAGATCCTATATATCACCAGTAAGAATGTGGTTTTAAAAACAAAACAAAACTGCCCCAACACATCAGAACAAAAGGGGGAAAAAAGAAGAAATAATTAGACTTCTTTTACTATTAGTAAGTTTGCAGATGACACTAAGTTGGGTGGGAGTGTTGATCTGCTTGAGGACAGGGATGCTCTACAGAGGGACTTGGATAGACTGGATAGATGGGCCAATGTTAATGGCATGGCCTTCAAGGAGGCCAAGTGCCAGGTCCTGCACTTGGGCCACAACAACCCCATGCACCGCTACAGGCTTGGGGCAGTGTGGCTGGAGCTGCCTGGCAGAAAAGGACCTGGGGGTGCTGGTCGACAGGAGGCTGAACATGAGCCAGCAGTGTGCCCAGGTGGCCAAGAAGGCCAATGGCATCCTGGCTTGCATAAAGAATAGTGTGACCAGCAGAAGTAGGGAGGTGATTGTCCCCCTGTACTCAGCACTGGTGAGGCCGCACCTTGAGTATTGTGTCCAGTTCTGGGCACCTCAACACAAGAGAGATATCGAGGTGCTGGAGCGAGTACAGAGGAGGGCAACAAAGCTGGTGAGAGGCCTGGAAAACAAGGCTTATGAGGATCGATTGAGTGAGTTGNTACCATCCTTGTCCACAAGGGAGGAAAAGGATATTCCCCACAAGTATCCTTGCTACACGTTACTTAATGTATTTACCTTCAAGTTGGAATGTGAGAGTGAGACTAGTACTGCTCTAGTCACACCACATGAATCTTTCTTAAGTTATTTAAATGTGTCCAGGTTTGTTGAAGGAAAAACCTCAACAAAAATCAACATATCTGCATATAACTGTTTCTGCACAGGAGAGAAATGACTTGGCGTGTGCTAGACACTAAATAATGGAATGACTGGACTAAAGAAACTTAGCAGATCCCAAGAATTAAAACATATTTAAAATTAAAATAAACTATGTCCAAGGTAGCTCCTGAAGCCATTTCAGCTGAAGTCAACCCACCTGGAAACTGAAGGAATTCTTTAACTTTGCATTTAATAAGAAAAACAAATCATCTTACCTTAAGCGACTGCCTCTTTGTCACGTAATTTTCTGAATGAAGTAACTTCTCGTATTCACTGAAGAACTAAACACAGAAGATAGAGAAGGTTAGGACCTTTCCAAGTATCACACACACTCTTCTTCCAAATGCTTACAATGAACTAGAGCAGATGCAAATCCATCACACTAATGTAACAAAATCTGAAATCTCAGCCAGTTCCTGTTTAAGTCCCTTCTGTCTAAATATCGTATGTGCTTTAAAACAAGTTTATTTACTCTTTCAGGAGCCCTTAATATTTAGAGCTGAAAGTAGTTATCCCATTATTTCTTAAACTGTAACACTTCCCAGTACCGAATGCTGTTAATGCATTTCAGGAGGCCCCAGCAGGCGGAGGAGGGCTATCTTGCACGCTTTGGTTGCCATGGATTAAAAGACAAAAGACAAGGAAAGGGTTCCCTCTAGCGGGAAAAATCAGATCAAGCTTTCACTGAACTAGATTCCCGCCGCCTGCTCTTGGTTTTACACCTTTCTACATTCAACCATAGTGTTTGGATCTTAATTTTACAGCTCGGCAGAAAATGATGTAAGTTCAATTGGTTTAATGTTGTATGTAAGTTTCCAAACCCAAATGTAAACAACGAATGAAAACACTGATTTCTTCAAATCAGATACACAGCACTAGAAAATTCTGAATATTAGAACTTATCTGCTCACCCTATCATAATGTTGTTCCAAAAATTCTGCACTTAACAACTTGTGTCTTGTAAGCAAATCCTGTAAAAGAGCACAAACCCAACGTTATTACTAAAGGAGTTAAACAGTACATACATGTTCTCAGTAAACAGTGAGTACACATAACACAGCCAAGAGAAAATCTTGCTATGAAATTGAACAAAGAGCTTTAGGACATGAATGCAGTTACGTGGACATTGCTAAGGTTATTGGCATCACTTAGGAAAGGTGTGCTGTGATTGCTCTGTTATTGATTGAATTATCACTGATGAATGCCATTTGTGCATCAAGGCTACACTCTGCATAACACAATGGAAAGGAGTTTGCTCACTTGAGGAGCTGGAGACACAGATTTAAAAGCCCCTGGCATAGAAGTGCACGTACATTCAGCTAATGCAGAACAGTTTAGATCCTCCTTTCTGGAATAAAAGCTACCAGGAACAGTGTATATATATAAAGGAATGCCTTGCATTCTGAGAAATAAAGAAAAACAGTGTCCAGCTTACCCACTTGCATGATACCTTCCCCCTCCCCCCCCTTCTTCTCCCTAGGCTTGTTTTGCCCAAGAGTGTAACACAAAACATCTGGGTTCATGCAGAAGAGAACCCCAGAAATCCTAATTCAAATGCTGTGTGTAAATTACCTTGAATGTGGCAAATGCATCTGAAGCAATGTCGAACGTTGACATTTCCACATATCTGAAGAAATCATAGAATTGTTCTGACCACAAGATTATTTTAGCAAGTGGTTCATGCCTGATGCATTCCCTAAGCATTATTCCACAATTTAGAGCAATTTCTGGAGATTCGTACCTGTTTAAAAAACAAAACCAAAGATTCTTCATAAATACTTTCACAAGTGAGCACTGCAGCACCACACCACTGATTTGAGTTTTCAGGGCTATCAAGTAACCAAAAACTCAAAAATTAGAGGTACTTCTTTCTGTGTTAAACTCCACTTTCAAATACTTCTATGAAATATTACTGAAATCCTTGCCAGTTAAATGCCAGATTATAGCCAATGCAAACGACTTTCACAAACAGGAAAACAAGACTAAATAAAAGTATTTTCTTTGCATTCAAAATGAGGTTCCTTTCTTCATGTGGGGATTGCAGACATCTGGAAAAAGCAGTCAATGATTTCTGTCCTGAAAGCAGTTTCCTCAAACACGACTGCAATTTACATAAAACTACCCATAATGTGAGCACGAAGGGTTAATGATCCTGACCATTAATTCTTTGTCAGCATCACTGGCTACTCTACACATCACAGGCTTCGAGACTGAACTGCTGGTAACACTGCCCTCTGATTGTAAGGACAATACCGAAGGCTTCCCCACGCCAGAGTCGTTATGGCCTCTAGCAAAGCATCCACAGCTCCTCAGAAGAAACCTCTGGAAGGTGTACATCACCAGTGTGATGGAAATGATGAAGCCATTCCTGATGGCTTCACTTCCAAACTGTCGCTGTATTTCCTTGGCAGACCTTCCTGCTCAAATGCTACAGTAAGTACTACTACTAAATCTCAGCATATGCCAACGGCAGCTGTCAGAAATCTCACAACAGTGTGTTTAAGACACATTTGATAGAAATATCCCTTTGTACTTGCTTTCCCAGGCAAACTAAGAGCAGGACCCTGGGAGAAGATGGAGACTGCCATTCCAAACCAAGAACTCAGCGTGTTGGAATGTGAGCTATCCCAGTCCAAAGTTATGTCTCTTGTTCCTACCTGGTTCTGGAGCAGTCAAAGCTTCTGATATACCTTCCTGCCTCCCACCTAAAGAGTCTTTTGTCCAAGGCCACTGGAAGCTAATTCAAATTCATCAGAATAGTTCAGGAGCAAAGTATCACTGTGCATATTAAACACTAGCTATTTTGCCACACAAAAACCATTTGCTTACTAAGTAATTTTCGTGTTAAATCCTGCAATACTTGCCCATTTAACCTGTCATGGAGATTTGAAATCTACTGAACTTTTTGCAATTCACCCCACAGATTAAATTTACATAACTTTGCCTCAGTTGGATACCAGATGTAACATTTAAGTCATTAAAACTAACTAAATGCCCGTTTCAAACATCCTGACTTAAGCATATGTGTTTCATCAATCCCTGTCAGAATAATGCTCTCTGAAGAGCGACAACACAGACTAAAAACTGGGACGAATTGTGTTACAGCCCCCATTCAGTCACGTATCAACAAGAGCATGTTGAGAATGTAGTTTCATCTCTCTGCACCTGAAAGACCTTTGCCCTCTTTTGTAAATTATTTTGAAGTACTGAATCAGTATTTTCTTTTGTGTTAGGCCACAATTAATAATAATAATTTGTCCCTCTAATATTTAAAGATTGATTCTCCCCGAAATCAGGACTGATTACCATGAACTAGGAGGAGGGAAAAGGAAAAACACAATAAAACTTCCTGTTAAAACATTAAAATTATACTTGATTATTCCCACATCTCAGTGCTACCAGCCCAACATCGTGACATACTGTGTCAGTGAGAAACATGGCCTTCTCATCCATCCTCTGGCTACCCCAGTTGGTGGAATAAATACTCATCAACTGCAGGAAGCTTACCCAGTCGCTTTAACGTGAATTATAAAACCAGTACTTGAAATAGGTGCGTTTTTTCACTGGTTTATTAGTATTTAGTGAACCTTCTGTCTCAAAATAACACATTGGAATTGCCATTTTCAGAACTTTCTTAATTAAAAGAAGTTCTTTTTAAATGGAAGGAGCATGTTCTCAATTTAAAAAAAAAACAAACCAACAAACCACATCCTTATTTTAACATGAAAATGTTAGTAACACCTTTCTGCTTTCATGTTTGAGATCCATAGCTCTGCACGTGCAACCATGTATTCGGTACAGCACGATTCTCCAACATCCAGCACAATAATACAAGAACAGAAGAAAGACAGCCATCTGGCATGCACCATATGCCCCAAATCATTCTTTGTTTGGGCAAGTTTGAGTTGGCGCCTTTGTGTCACTTCAGGAACATAAATCACTACAAATAAAAAGCCTAAGACCAAACTAAGACCAGGGATAGGACAGAAAATTGGAAATGACAGTGGTTAAAGAAAAAAGCCTTTAACACTTAATGAAGGAGCACATTCACAAGGAAATAGTTTAATTAAGATCAAATAGTATTCTGAAAGGAAGATGTCTGCACTAGCCCTGTAGCAATATTTTAGGTTACCAACAGTTCACAATTTTCCATCGTATTTAATGCAAAAGTGGGTTTTTTGGTGTTCTATTACTCCAGTTTGCCTTTACTTAGGGGAATTACAGGCCCCAAGACAAACACAAAACAAAACAAAACAAAACAAAACAAAACAAAAGAGTATACTGCAAAGGAAGAAAAAACATTTGAGAACTCGCTGTTTCTCTAGGAATTAAATAAATTCTTGCTTCATATAACAGCATATTTACTCTTCACAGTGTACATACCCTTTTAATAGCATGAACAATATATTCTGTTGAGTGCAGATGTATTCAACTGTGGGAGTTCTTGTACCAATCTGCCTTCTGAGAATGTTGTTGAAAATTTGCGCAACGTCTTTTTTGCCCTGTCAAAAACATCAGCAGTTCAGCACTTCACATTCAAGTCCACCAAGGCAAGTAACAATTAAACATTATCATCACCTCACGCATTCACACTGTGTGAGTTCTGCAGTTCGGTCAGCCTCTACACTCTGATTTTACATCAAATATTCTGTTTCTTTATACCCATTTCAAATATGCCAAAGCACTCAAAACACTACACCGCGTTGCAGCTAGAGCACAGGTAATTTACATTAAGAAGTAAAGCCAGTTCATGTTTCATCAGATACTTCTACATAGCGTCAATCTGCTGGGCTTGTTTTTGCTAAAAACATACCAGTTTTTAACTGTCCTCTAGCCTGAAAGTGTGTTTCTTCAACATTCCATTCTCCCCTCCCCAGCCTAGGAGCACTTAATGCCACCATTGAGAGCGGGCAGAGCATTTCTGACTGCAGTGTTAACATCCAACTTAAAACTGTCACTTATGGTAGCTAAATAAATAAATAAAAACTACAAAGAGAAATAATTCACCAACCTAAAATGCAAGTCTCGTATTTTTTAATGGACAAAAGATGCAAAAGTAAGACCAGGGTGCTGGAATTCAGCACAGACTATAGACAAGGAAACACACAAGGATAGCACCAGGCAGCAAAAAAGGAGCTGGGAACCCAGGAGGGTTGGAACTTGATGATCTTGAAGGTCCCTTCCAACTCTAGCCATTCTGTGATTCTATGAATGTTCTCTTTGTTGCTTATATGTATTTCCTTCTGTCAGACTGTAGCTAAAGATGACAAATCAGTACAGACATCTAACAAAAAACTGTTTATAAATCCAAGCACTTTTCACTGTCATTCACATGAATCACTTAAAACCCAGATTTATGCAATTTACTTTCCATTTTGGATTGCCATAAAGACAACTTCAGGGCCACGTGTTACCAGACCTAACCCAGAAAAAGCCTAGGAGACTTGCAAATAAAGGCCTCTTAACCAACTCCACCTGAAAGTTCCCTGAATGTTACACACAAAGCCCATACACAGATAGAGCTTCTTGAGAATCTCCAACTGTACTACCCTGAGTAACATCAACAAGCTGTTGTTGCAAGGCATATTTAAGTAGGAAGGATGTTCAAAACTATTTCCATTTTTCTAATCAACATCAAAAAGACTGCAGAAAAAAAAATCCTATGTTTCTAAAAAGGTAGGAAGACTGTAGTTTTACAAATGGCACGTTTGTGAATCACCAGGGATAGTTCTGTTAGAGTGTTGTTTTCAGGACATAAGGGTTTGTTTGTAAACGCTTGTTTTCTCAATTACAATTCCATTGAATGCCAGCCCAAAGCAACACCAGAACTCTTTGTTCTGAAATGAGTAGAGCAGTGTTTGCAGCCATCGCTTTACTCAAACTCCACATAATATAGTCATCAGCTCTCATTCAGTAACATTGCCAATTCTGCACTGGATCTCACAATTTGCTTTGGATTCACCAGCAAGAACAGCATTTCCTTATTATGCACATGACTGAACTGACAGTGGCACACAGTAATACCAAGGGTGGTTATTGTTAGAAGGATGTATTACCAAGTGACCTCATGGCCTAACAAGGGCAAACAGACAGCGAACCCTGTGCCAACAGTCACGGCTGCGAGAGGTGAGAAGGAGACTGTGCTGGTATTGTCCTCCCAGCAGAAGGATTCAGGCTCCCTTATGCAAAAGACAGTTTTGTGCTTTGGTGTTTGGGTGTTGGTTTTTCTTAATTTATTTAAAAATTAAAAAAAGGAAACAACACAAGGGAACTCCTACGGACACATCAGCAAAACTCAGCAGTGAGATAACTGGTAAGTTTGTAAGAGTGGCAGGTAGATGGCTGCACTGACTGCTGCCCCTGGACAGAAAGCTTCCAGATGAAGTAAGCTTCCATTTTAAACAGGCCTTTACATACAGCAAGGTCTGGGCAGTCATTTCTTACATGTCTTACTTTTCAGGGTTTTATTTTAACCATACTATTCACATTCAAAGACATGTGATGCAGTTTAAGAGTCAGAGTGAACAGTCCCCATCTATTAATTAGTTGTCTATTCCTGCTCCTGTTCCTCCTCAGGAATGAGAGTGACGTTCTCGATAAAAAAAAGATGACGCTCACTTCATCACCGAATGAATGACCTCAAGCTGTGGTGAGGCACCAGAAGGAATAAATGCTAAACCTGCTCTTGATGCTTAAGAGCCAACGTAAATCAGGCTTGAATCTCCATGGGTAATGGAGACATCCTTTCCAATGCAGTAACCCCCAACCGCAGGGATCTGGGGTATCAAAGCCAATGTCTGACTGACTGCTGGGAAGCCAGTGCAGGCTTGGAGCACAGGTGTGCTGACATCAGTTCTAGGTAGCAACAATAGCTGGACAGTCTGCCAGCTGAACCTTAAAAAGCAGACGTGGTGCAGCCTAGAAAGCGGCATGGATGACTTGATCTCTCTCGAGGGGGAACCGTCACATTCCTGTGAAACAAAGCTGCAGAAAGGCCACAGGCAGGAAACTACTTACAACCTTTCCAAGTCCCCTTAGAATAAAATGAACAGTTCTCCTTAATGAGAGCAAGCCTGTACAAATTGTTATCATTCTTCACTACCAGGAGATAATGAAGGTTTCCTTTGCTAATAACCGGGCTGAGTAAACACCAAGCTGATAAGAATCTAGAGGTCAGCAGAATCCAGATGACGTTTCATGATTTCCTTTCTTCAGCAATTAAAGGCCACCACATTTCAGCATTCCCTCTCAGCTTTCCCAGGTCTCCTTGCTTATTTAACAACCTGAATGTTTTATGTTTGGTATAAACAGTTGTGTGGGATGGGAAAAAGCCACCACTGTATTATGATTAAACACAAATGAGAGGGAGTTATGGGTGGGGTGGAGGGGAGAGAAGAAAGAACAGGGAAGAACGCCATTGTTTTTGCAATGTCACACTACAACAGGACTTTAAACCATTGTGCCTGCATTGTGAACAACTTGCTTATGAACAATACCGTTTTTAAGCAGTCTTAAGTGGGATGGTCTTTATGGTCAAGGCTGTGGAGTGAAATACATGCATTTTGGCTCCTTTCCTAGACAACCACACGCTTCTTGCAGGACCCTCAGAAAAAAATAGAAAAATCCACTTCTTATAACTAAATAGGGTGATTTTTCACTATGGTACTGTGTAGCTAAATTATTCTATGTGATGTGGTGACAAATGCCAGAAAGAGGTTTGTATAGAGATATGCTTAAATACATGTAAATATTACTATTTTGAAGTAATCAGCAGAAACTTGGGTTTGTTCTTCTTTTAATAAACAGAAGAAAACCCATGAGGAAACCATAAAGAAGATTGCATCACTTGTTTCCAAAGAGAGAGAAACACTGAACTGTTATTAAAAATAACAGCTTTTAAAATATAAAGTTCTTCATAAACGTTGCAATAATGCTCTCACTTTTCCAAGTAATTTAACATGATGAGAATATAGACAGACTGTCTAGTATCATAGTTTGTGTTCACTATGGTATGACTACTAAGAGATTAAGACTCTTGTGTATGCAACAACTAAGAATTATTCCATAATTCCAACAGAACTGTATCATCAGGATTAGAGGTTTATCTACTTCAAGTTTGTGTGGTCTGTGTGCCTAAATTCACAGATTTCATATTCTGTATTTGATTAACTTTCCAGGTAGTTTGAAACAATGAGTCCTCTTTCTAATAATTTTGTTCTAGCCAGAACAAAATAAAGCTGAAAAGCAAAAAATGTCTTAAGCAATTGAAGTGGCAGGAATTCAGATATATTTATTTTAGCATATGCAATATAAATGTCAAACCTCTTTTCTTACCTCAAAATCAATTAGCTGCAAGTCAGCTACTAGGGTACTAAGAAGACCACTGTTGTACAGCTCCTGAGCAAGCTGTGCCACAGCTTCTGTCTGTGGTTCTTTTTCATTCGTGCCATACAAGATTTCTTTCATGGCAACAAGGTTTTTTGAGACCTCCTCAGTGGCCTAAAGAAAATGGGGAAAAAAAATACAGTTAGAGCACAAAGTGAAAGTCATTTGTCTTGTTAACTGCACACTTTATTATTCTTAGAATCTGCAAGCTTCCACTAAGGGAAAAAAAAATAATCAGGAAATGACAACCCATTAAAAAAAACCCCAAAAGATAATCTTTCTGTGAATAAGACTGTTACGTGTTCCAGAAAAAAAAACCCATTGAAAAAAAAAAGGCTGAGGTAAGACATACACAATTTATTTGACAAGTTACCAAAAGTAAAAACCTCTTTCTTTTTACTGCCTTTGAACTTCCCATTCAAAAATCCCCTGAAGAATAGCAGTGGGAACCCAGCAAAATTTCTGTTCTGTAAAGCAGAGGTTTGCAGGCTCAGGTTGGAAAAGATGACACAGGGGCACAGGCCTGTCCTACTGAATTGCAAATGTGCCCCTCCTACATATTTTTGGCAAATACTAGGCTCCCATTCCAGGCAACGGGGATGAATTTTTCCTCTCTGACTAACAAAACCTCAGAGTACCCCCCTGTATTTTTCAGGTTACCTTAATATACAATAGCAAACTGTCAAACAGACCCAAAGAGGTGCGCTCAAAAGAACACAGCAATACAGGAGACAACCAGAAGTCTAAGATGCTTCCCATTATGATGACCATCTTACACAAGACAGACAGGTCTGACGTCTCACTTAGGGAAGCCTGATGGGATGGAGCAGCATTTAGATTTAGCAGTGAGATTTATCTCATGAATAAAACTAACAAAGTCAACAAAAACACTCCTGAAGATCTACTTCTGAAACGTAAAACACAGTTATCTTGGAGGAAAAAAGAACAACTACACCTTTCAAGATACATGTTTATGTAGATTGGGGGCAAAATGCTAAAAAATATCATCATAAACAGCTGGTTCAATTATATTGTATTTGTTCTTAATGTGCCTAAAAAGTAGGAATGGTTTGTAAGTGCAGTAACTTTTAGTAATTAGATGAACCTACCAACAAGGTAAGCATACACTCTAATGTAAATAAAGTATTTATGAACGGTAGCACATGGGAAACTAACAAAGAGAACAAATTAACACTTCCTGGATACTTTTTTCTTATAAGGGGTATGTAAAAAGATTTCTCATTTGTGTGTTGTATGTAGAGAGGTTTAAGATCAGCATGACCCATGCACTATTCAAGGCAGAGCTATCCCAGCTTTGCTAGGTATGCAACTAAGGATTCCATGACCTTTAAGGAGGCTCCATGTAATTTTTAGCTCCTCCACAACTTTCTACTCCCCACTGCCTCCCTCTTCTTACTAATTGCAGCTCCTACTCCTGGTTGGCTCCTCCTTAATTGAAATTCCAAAGGATTTTCTGTGCACTGGTAGTAAGACAGCAATAAGCAGGTGCTTGATATGACTGCTTAGAGTCATGACAGCTCCTGAAAACGTAAAATGAGAAAGCCAGCTCACCACATTGTGATAATATTACGCCACATGACTGTTCTATTTCTTTAAAATTCAGAAGTAATATCTATTTACTAGGAAAAGACCAGGAACATCTGTCAAATGTGGAGATATGATGAGATGCCTGTGATGCATGGCTGCTGAGAAAAGAGGAAGCAGCAATAAAAATTCTCTCGCAGTTTGTCCCTGCACACTGATCTAGAAAGCAAATTTGAAGAGGAAGAAAGGCAGACGTTCAAGGAACTACCTATTTTAAGTAAGAGGGTGGCAATATTGAGAGCACACCTGAAATTGAGAATGTCAGTGGAGAATTCTTCATACCAACACCCCAGATAACAGAACAACGCTCCCAAAACTTTGATAATCACACTTAAAGGCTCTCCCTCACTTCCACTTGAAGAAAGTTGCTAGTAATGGAAATGCTTACAAACCAGACAGAAAAAAATAGTGTTTCCAACCACCAAGTGCAAAAAAAAACCTTCTGGCCTAACACAAACATGTAACTCAGTAACTTCAAGAAGAGACACCAGGACTTAGATTTCTTATGCTCTTCACAGTTGTCAAGATCATATGAAAGTGTTTCACTTGGACATGGAATGACATATGGCTTTAGTGGGAAGTAACAGAGACACAGAAACAGAACAGCTTAGGTTGGGAGGTACCGCAGGAAGTCATCGGGGTTCAATCACCTGCTCAAGGCAGGGCCAACCTCAAAGTCCCATGAGTCTGATGAGGCTCATGGTCAGCCATGCTCTGCACAGCTCCACAAAGGGACACTCTACAACCCCTCTAGGCAACCTGTACCCATGTCTGAACATCTTCATCATGGAAAGAGACTTGCTTCTATCACTTCAACTTAGTCCAAACCATCACTTCTGAATTCATACTACGGATACAGAAACATGAGGTTTTCTGAAAGCATTATGCCAATAACCAAGGTCTTTTTACACACTACCGTAAAACATGACGTTTCTATATTCTTTTCTCTTCTACTCTAAAATTCAACATCAAAAGGACTAGAAATAAACTTTCTAGAACAAGTTTGTATCTCTCTACTCTCCTATATTCCATGAACTCTCAAGCATATTCCATATATGTGATGAGCAAAGCTAATGTTGCCATTTCAGATGCAGAATGGAAATCAGATAGCTACACTGACAAATATAACACTACATTAAATAACAATGTTAGGAGCTAAGTGAAAAAGTAGTAAAAATTTGAGAAAGACAAGAGAAGGCTAGACAGCATTAATGGCAAGATTTCCTAAAACACTGAGATCCCAATGATTTTAAAGAAAAATTTCTGTGACAGGTCACATGTGAAATTCAGTGGTGTCAGACAATCAATACCATTTGAGGACAAGTCAAACTATAAAAGTTAAAGTAACAAAAAAAAAGGAAGTATTTACTTCTCTATTTGTATCAAAGACAGGAAGATATTATTTAAAATACAAACCATGAAGTCACAGGTGTGACTGTCACACCAGAATCAGCTGCATGTCTTTATGGCAATGAAACATTATGGTTTATTCCAGTCTACTGGGAATTTCACTGATATTTCCAACATTTACTATTGCCTTAAATGCTAAGGAGTGCAAATACCAAACACTTCCTTTAGACTGGTACAGCTGGAGTATGTGTCTTACAAAGTAGTAACTTGCTTTTGCTTAGAGAAAGAGTAGAAAAAGATAAGAACACATGGTCAGCCCTGAAGTATTTGGGATGAGAGCTCAGCCAGCTCCAGGTCTATGGCTGAGGGCTCTCTCCACAATGATCATGCAGCTACATAAATGGCACTATTAATGAAAACTGCTATCAAAAAGGTAAACATGCTATAGTTTTCAGCCTGTCTTGCTGATTATTTTTACTAGCCTGGGGTAGTATCTATCGGAAGTAACAACACCCTATTAATAATTCTATTTAAAATTTATTGGATTTCAAAACACTTATGAAAACATATAATTCTATAAATATATGATATCTGCATCAGTGCCACCAGTTTATTTTAAAAGCCGAAAATTATGATTTATATATATTTTTAGCAGACATCTAGCATGAAGGAATCACTACAGAGTTAAGTTCAATTAGAAGGTGTCTTCTCACCCGTTCTTTCCAGCAGCACCCCCATCTTTACCCTTTGAGGAAAAGCCCCTGCAGTGGCCTTTTTTTTGTCCCTTTTGCCTTCTTCCAGCCAAGAATTAATCGTACTCATGTGCCTAACAAATTTAAAATTCTACTGCTTTGTAAATGACAGTGTTTATTCACTGAATTAAATCTTGACCTATGCCTATGGCTACATGATGCAAAACTACACTTGGACAGCTGAATCAGAACACTGCAATGCATCATCCTGTACATATAGTACACTGGCCATCGTACAGAACTGGGAGCTTAAAGAAGAGAGACCAACCACACGTGCAAGTAGCCAGCCCACAGGGGTTAACAACATGGCTGAGACAATTATACCAAAACCAAAACTGGAGCTGCTAACAGCAGGTTAACCCAAGGTCAGAGGGTAAAGAAGAACAAGTTTATTACACAAGTAAATATTTACCTTCACAACAGTAAATGTGTGCCCCAAATCGAGTGAAGTGGTGGTGTAAAAATAAATGCTGATGTCAGCCACAGAGAAGGAAGAGATGGGAATAAAAGAGTAACTAATGAGCTAGACTTAGGGGAGGTCCCGTTTACAGGAACGGGGTTTTCCTTCCCCTTCCTCTTAGCCCCCCTTTCTGAAAAAACACAAGTAATGAAAATAACAGCATATGTGATGAACACATTTTCAGTTACAAAGCGCTTGTTATTCCAAGTTTGCCTTCAAAAATACCACCAGACAGTGAGCTATCATCTCTAGCCCAAGTCCGAGACTGCAGCCACCAAGCAGTTCCAGCCACAGTAGACGAGGCAGACTGTCAGCTGCAAGACACAGCCCAGCTTTTACAACCACCTCTGATCCCCAGTCCCATGCAGCTACCACAAACTTAAACAGCGTTTCAAAATGACCTGGAGAACTACCTGGTTAATTTTTCTCCAGTATTCACAGAGCTTAAGAAAAGGTAGATTAACATGCAACTAGAACTCTTTTTTTGAATCCATCTGGATTATAAAGGACATCCAGGCTAATACACTCTCCAAGCTTTAAAAATCTTTCTTACCTTGCTTTTTCTTCCTCTCACAAAACATTAAAGGTTTTACATTTCAGTCTAAGCACTGAAAAAGACTGAGGTATTCTCTTCAAACATAATTAATCACACTTCTAGTTTCTAGGGAAAATTATTTTTTCTAAATTTCTTACAAATCTGTATTTCCAAGTGTATTAGGAAACTGTCAAAACTAAATATATTCTTAACAGCACTGCTGCTACTGCACGGTAGGAACTACAGTGAACTACATATAAAAAGACTGCAGAAGAAAAGCCCTGGTTTGTCTTTGGAGCCTCAGTCAGCCATAAGGTATAAAACAAAAGGGCATTTACAATTAATTTCAGTTTGAGGAAGAAATATTTTAAACTGTGATTCAATTTTGAAACGTTCCGTTCACTTCAGCATGTGCTGATTTATTTTAGTCTAATCTACATTCAAATTCCGTATCTTCAAGATCAAAGAAAACATGCAAGTGTGCATACTTAATTTTAGAAAACAAAGTAGTTTAGGAAAACTACGTATCCCCTGCACCCAAGAGGTTGTCATTACTGCAAAATGGTAATCAACGCTGACTATGCTGCTTAGCCTTGGAAGTTCACTGTTTTTATTTGTCAGGCTATAAAAGCACATCCCTGGATGAAAGAGCAACAACAAAGCAGGGAGGAGAGAGAGAATTTTATACAAGTCTAATCACTAATAAAATGCAATTACAAAAAAAGAAAAACTCTGCCATTCTTCTCCCCTTTTCCTAAAGGGCAATAATTTTTGTGCTTGATGTGCAATGAGTTTTCAATTTTTGTTCCACTACTCACCCTTTCATCAGCACAGAATTCTTCTCCAAAGGAGGCTGAAAAGTTATATTGCAGAAAAGATCATAATAATAAAAGGGATAGTCAAAGGTAAAAGATGCCTGAATATTTAGATATGGGCATGCAGACAAACATCTTCTGTGTTAATAATGGCTACTGCTCAGGTCCTTGCTGTCTTTTAATTCCAAAGTTACTCCAGTCATTTCAATAGACCAGTTAGTAAGAGGGCACAAATTTAGGGTGTTTTATCAAACCTATACTCTCAAAGATGTGCTGACTGGTCTGCAAGATATGAAAGAACTTTCTCTATCAAACCAGCAAACAATCTGAGAAAAAATGTCCAGAGTCACAGTCCCTTTCATGGAAGTCTCAACTTGCCAGTGAACCAACTATTTCCTGAAGAACCTCTGTACAGAGACGTGGACATTGGCATTGCCAATGTTCAGATTCATCAACTGGTTTCCTCTGCATAACGAGGATGACTGAGGCCAGCACTGCCACACCGAGCTCGGTCTTGGGAACATCACTATTTAACCCTCCCCATGTTTAATAACCCGGCGAGCACGGGTGCTGCCCATTCCTCCTCAAAGCAGGATGTGTCACTTTCTATGACACAAGAGAAATAGCTCTACAGGATTAACATTCTTTCTTGTCAAAGCAGCCGCCTCGCATAAACGAGGTCTTTAAAGAAGAGGGAGGTATGGGATGAAAGGCCAGCTAGAGGCAAATGGTACATAATAATCCTCAGCTACAGCATCAAGAACACAGGCACGTGATACAGTGCCCAGCTATGCACAATGGAATGAAGCTGGTCTGTTCCCCATTAGAGGCCTAAGCAAAAGAAAAAGATGACACAAAAGAGCATGGATTTTAAGATCAAGCTACATCTCCAGGAATTAATAATGAGGCTGAGATGAAGGCAGTTCCATGTCTCATCACAGACTCTTCAGAATGCACCTACCCCTCCTCTCCTGACAGATGTCTTTTATTAGAGAAGAAAGAAAAGCAGCTGCAATGAAAATCCTCCCAGCTTCTGCACAGGCCTGCGTATCAGCCTGTAACATTCTTCTTTCCAGCAAGAGAGAAAAAGCATCAGGGAAAGATACCATGGTATACTGCAAGAGACCTGGAACATTCCATGTGCTGGCACTGGGGTATAAGACGCTGACTCTAAAGAATATCAGGATAAAGACTGCAATTCAGTTAAGATCCAGATCTTCCTGCACTTAAAGGAGTAGTGCCAAACCTAGGTGAAACTTTCTGTAGAGAAGCTGGCCACTCTCTGCTTAAAAATATTGGTGAACATGGAAAAGATTGTGACTATCTCCTACATGTGACTGTCAGGACTGCTTTGGGAATTTTTTTGGAAGTATTGAAATCTGTGCCCTCGTGATGAGTTTGTTATGAAAAACATTGCCTAAAAAGTAAATATCCATGCAACACAAGTCACTAGATGGGATGCAGCTGCACACAGGCTGAACTTTTAGTAAGGTCATCAAGAATACCAGTTCAGAAGTAAATGACTGTCGGCAGATACAGACCCTGAAGCACCAAACCAGCCCATCTAAATGAAACCGCACCAGCATAGGAACTTCTCACCACATCTTCCTATGTGCTGAAGAAAAGGCAAGGATTGGTGAAAGTATACCCTCTACTGACATCCATGGAGACACAAAATTCCCCAATTTCAGTAACAGAGACAGTCTGCTCAGTCAACATTTGCATGGACAAGCACAGACACAACTACTGTACAGCAGTAAAGTCACTACTGTGGACACAAGCACCAGAACACTGTATGGCTGTGAGGTGCTCATTAAAGAAGGCAACCTCCTATAGTTCCAAATCAAATTATATATTATACCATATAACCTGTCAGTGGCATAAAAATGTAAATAAAATCAACATGAAACAAACTTGTTCAAAGGTACATAATAACTTGCCCTTTATCAGAGTATAAAATCCAAAAATCATTCCTCATCAATTCAGTTTCAACAGCTGTAAATTTCCCTTTTTCCCCCTTTCAGTTACTCTTTAGCAATTGGAAAGTCCCAACTACCTTTTCTGCCTTCTTGTCAGAGATGTCTTGCTTTTCTAGAACTGCCATACTTTCCTTCAGGTTCTTCACTATGTCTGCAGGAGACTTGTGCGACTTGCCAAAAGGGAATGGCATGATTGCGAGCCACAGGGTGTTCCTTCTTCAGCTCCTGCTTCACCTGGAAAAGGAGGAGGGGTGGAAAAAGCATGTCAGAAATAGAAACATAAGATCAGCATAACAACACACATGAAGATCCAGAGAAAGTAGCAAAGGTATTCCTATGTGGAATAACCCTCCTTGACAGCCGAACTAAAGCTTGTCATGACCAAGTTAAATGCTTGTGTTTGTATTTCTTTTAAAACACAAGATAGAGAATCTAAGAACTCGCACCAAGATCACCATCTTCTGCTACAAGAACAAATTCAAGGAGTACCTTACATATATCCAAAGCCCTATACTGTACGAATACCACGTGTGGGCAAGACTAACAAGGGTAAATTATTCCACTAAATGCTGTCAGGCAATATGCCTTCTTACAGTAGGACTTTCACACACAGGCCACCATGTCTCCGTGGTGCTGTGATGAGTGCCCAGGTACATGCTTTTACCCACATCCATTCCCTAACTCCGTGGTGCTGTGATGAGTGCCCAGGTACATGCTTTTACCCACATCCATTCCCTAACAAACATAAAGCAGAGGGCAAAGCCCACACCTCAGTGCAAGGGCTGAGCGTAACACAGAGGCTACAGACAGCAGCTTGTTCTTGTATCAAAACACTTGGTATGGCACGGCTCTTTCACACCAGTAGAGCTGTAACGTCAGACTGAAATACAGCCTCACTGCACACTCATTTTATGGGAAACAAATTTTGTCAATAGCAAACATGAATAAACAACTTGAAAACACCCAAACACCTGATGTGTATCTGTTCCAAAAAGGTAACACTTCTCCTACAGGAACAATTTTCCTTCTCTAAAAGTTTTTGTCTCTTGGAATACAAATACATTAATTCCTCTGTATATTTACACCTATTTGGTTTTATGCACAAATACATTCACTTCTGCATACAAAATAGAAAAATATTACTAGTATAAATGAGAATACAAAAGCTTTTATTACTAAATACATATGCTCCCATTTAAATAATGTAATAAAAACTTCTTACAAGTGAATTCTGTAAAGCATACCTCTAGAACTCTAATCTAGACAGAAAAGAACAGGAAATCCTGAGTTAAAAATGCTGACAGTGCTACTTCTGCTAGACACAAAAGACAGCCGAAGCTGACAGCGCAGAGATTACACTGTCATTACAAAGAAGGGATACTACCCTGAAAACAATTTCTGTCTCCACACAACGTCCATGAAGGCAGTAACCAGTCAATTATAACCAGCACACCTTAAAGTTTCTAATCTAATACCATGCACTTTGACCCTTGATTAAAATACCAGCTCATTCACCATGAACTCTAAAATGTTAATCCTGATCTTATTCAATCATGTTTGGGTCAAAGCTTAAAGGTACTAATTTGAAGCTTTTTTGGAGTTATTTTAACACCAACAAGTTGGGCTGGCCCAAGGGCAACAATTTAAAGGTGAAGAACAGAAACACTCAGATCTTCAGCCAAGAAAGTTTCCATAAATAGGTATTTCAAGTAACCAGCTACAGAGATCATGCCTTCACTGTTCCATGCCTGCAACCGACAAAAAGCGTAAGGTAGACAGTTTTTAATCAGATTACTTTCAGATAAAAGTACTGGCATGAAGGTTCAAACAAGACCTTCCACCAGCCCTTTCCATTCTTTAACTGATCACTTTCTGTTGTTCCCATCTTTAACAAGGACTTTTTGTTACTTTCTAGTATAATAATTACCTCATTATAGTAATCTCTCGTTCAAAATCTGCACAAAGAAGGGGGTTGTAACACTGAAGTTGCAAACACAAGACTTATACCCTAAGAGATAAAAACATACCCACAGGTAATTCCTTGGACAAGAGAACGTTATGCCTCAACTTTGTCATATGTAGTGGAACAGAAACCTACTTTTAAGACAAGCATTTCTACTCATTATTATTTAATGAAAATGTAATGGCATTTAAAATAACATTTAACGAAAATTACAGTATTTTCACCCAGAATATTTTTTCTAGAGACAGGTATGAAAATAAGAACAATTTCCCCATGACATACCTTGAGCATCACAGCAGTATTTGAAATGCTCCCTTTAACTCTCCCTTTGACTATTACTGCTGCCAAATTAAAATGCGCCCTGAAAACAAAGCTGGATTCTTTCACGCCTGCATATCATCACTGATGATAACAGCATTTAACTACTACACAGCATAGTCATTCTGGAAGCTGGCTATGTCCGTGTAATAGAGCAGGGGTTACTCCCAAAATTGCTAGTCTTAATTCCTTGGATTATGTGTTAAAACAGAATAAAATTCAGGAGGAATCAAACCAGTTCTTTGAGAGAATAATATGGAATCACAAAATCTGTTACTACAGCAATATACAAAATACAAAACAATCAAACCCAAGAGGATGTCTCTACTCATTTTTTGAACCACAGCTATGATACTACTAAACTAAAAGACTGTATGGATATAAGCAAGAAATATACAACTTATAACCAAGAAATATACAACAATGACAAACAACCGTCCTTATGGTGTGCCCCATGTCTAGGCTTGCAAAACTTGACTTCCCTCCAGATAGTGCTCAATTTCTTCTTTAAATTAAAAAGAGTCTACCACTTTAACATACTCATAAAACCGCCTGGGTTCTGCATAAATCAGATACACCTGACTGCACACACAAGTTTTACTGTATGTACTAGCACATCTAATAGAAAATAATAAATTAGTAACAGCTCACTAGCATATACTTAATACTAAGCATTTTTTCCCAATTCAGGTAAGTTCCTGTATGGATTTCTCGTAAGCAATTTAGAAAAATCAGGAAAGACTGCCAGCACCAATAAGAAGGAAATCCACATCCTCGATTACTCAAGGTGACATTTTGCTTCAAGGTATTTCATTTATTATATAAAATGGAATAAACACATTGTTCCTGCTATTTCCATTTTATTACTGGAAAGAATGCGGTGGCACTGCCAGGAACATCATCTGGGGCCTCAAGACTGAAGACCCCACCAACCCTGAGGCAAAGCTGTTACTGAAGAACCTGTGCCGCATCCGGTTGGAAAAAAAAAAAGGCAAAAGCAAAAAGCAGGAACATTCTTTTGTCTCTCCACGATGTACTTTGTGCAGCGAGGAGAACAGACAGGCTGTTCCCTTCTCAGCCCAGCAAAACTACCCCAAGCAAAGCTCCCTGCACAATAGACAATGACAACATCTGTGTGAGATCGGAAAGAACTGCAACCACCCACATCTGCAAACTGAGAAAAATAGGAAACAACATCAAATGACACTCGCTGTAAATAAGAACGGGCCTTACATCACACGGAACGATAACTGCTTCACATCACTAGCACCAGGCTGCCTCGCAAATTCACGATAAGGTTTTGGTTGTGGCTGAAGGAAGGGATCATAGGTCTCTTCAAGAGTTAAACTGCAACAAGTACACCGTCACCTCTGTGCTCTGCTTTGCTTTATCTTACTGTCCCAGAAACCTCACTGCTTTTATCCATTCGTTAAAAAGAGACCCTGAATGTTATTACACAAAACTCAGGCTTTCTCAGGCCCACATTTTCTATCCCCAACATCCAAGCACGCCAAACCTAGTGAAATTCCAGGTCCTCAAAGTACCGGCGTCACAGCTACATTTAGAAATCTTAAATGAGGTTGTAAGTCCAAATGGCCCATCAAACAACAACATGGCATGCAGCCAAACACCCAGAGATTTAAGCACAACTGACACAGAGCGACTGACACACACTGAGGCCCGCTGGGACATTTGGGCTTTTGTGATAACAAGAGATAGCAGTCCCACTGTTCCAGATAGTGTTTAATTTCCAGCTCTGCCAATGCAACGTGCACCCTGTGCTGAATGAATAAGGCTCTACATTTTTATTCACTGCATTGACCACACAATCAATTAATGTCCAATTTAAAACTAATGCATTCCATATACAAGATTGGTTTTTTCACTAAGGAGACAGGACTTAAAAGCATTTTTTTGTGAGCAAAAAATCCCCGCTGCATGACAACCAATTCCCTCTGTTTCAATACATTTTAATTCTCTAAAGAATAGATCACTAGCTGGGAATATGCTCTCTCTTGTAATGGTTAACTTTTTCTTATTTAAAGGGTAAGAAAATGTGCTGTCTATATAATAGAAATGTGTGCTACGGTCTAAAACCTGATTACTTGACAATAGAAAGGCGGGGGTTCTGTTGTAGGCAGTGTTTTTTCTTTCATTTTTTAACTAAAACGCATTGTAAGATGCCTTCATGACTATTTTCAAGGAAAACACGAGTACAAGAAATGACACAATAACACTCATGACTGCAGTGACACGGGCAAAGAGTTACCCCACAGACAAATGAATTACCAGCACTGAAGCCTTAGCAGCGCAGGCTTTCAAAGCTGTAAAGAAGGTAAAGAATTCCTATCTGTATAAGACAAGACAGAACAGCAAACTCAGCCTTTCTGCTTATGACATACCACGAATTACCACAACATAAAGGAATTTTAAGGTTTTTTTCTCTGCATAGAAGTATAATCCATAAATAAAGCATCAAATGAATTTAAGCATTCACAGCACTCCAGCTCAGGAGAGCAGAGGTCTGCCTTTCCTCCATGCAAATTACTAGTTAAATAATGTACAAAGCCCCCTTAATTCCCAATTTTGTGAAATAACCCGGTGCAATAAACTCAATTTCTGATTCTATTGTAGGCCTCACAGTTTAATTGCACTATATTATGCCTTCAGCTAGATCTTGTTCCTTGTTTATACACCAAGAGTTTCAGGTGACTGCTTTCAGTAAGCTCCTAATGAGGAAAAGAGAAGGAAAAAAGGTAGCGTAGTCACCACCTCCCGACCACAACCGCACGTTCAAAACAATCCAAGCCTAGTGAACAAAATCCAAGCTTAGCCTCATGTAACATCCAGTTCACATGCACCTAAGAAAAGTGCTGAAAACCAAAAATCAACATAATTTTAACAAGTCCAAATAATTAATGGTAAGGTTCCCCAAAAGCCAACAGCTGTCTGCTGCCAACTGGCGGGTCCTATTCTGCTCCCAGCACCACACACTTTCCCATGCTTCTATACCAGGGCCAGCTGACCCCTCCAAACGCTGATTCAAGTCACTAAGCTATCAGAAAACTAACATGTAAAAGGAAAGTAAGCAATGAGTAGTGCAGGGAATGGAGAGAAAACATCCATCTGACCAGCATGTACTTATGAAACAGCTCCCTCATCTCATGATCTCACCATAGGGGCAGTCCCTGGTAAGGTTGGAACTGAATCAACAGCAGGACTGAAGGGGGAAGGTCACACTCCATCAGTTATTTTGAGTGGCCTGATATTGGTCTGAATGCCCAACGTGCTGACTGAGCTTACCAAAAGGGCAGAAGACAAACACAATAAAAATGAGAGGGGGAAAAAAACCAAACAACATCTTTCTGAAAAGTTCTACAGACAAAGCAGTACCAGGCAGTCTCAGCCCAAGAGAGGAAGGAGGAGCAGAGGTGGCTGGGACAGGAGGAGGGAATGGCACCCCACTGCCTCCGCCAGGCAGAGGGAAGCTGCCAGCCCCTGTCCTGAAACCCTTATCATGTGTCAGTTATAGTCAACAGTGTTAAAAAGTCAGGTGTTAAAAACACCTGAGACTGATTTAAGCAAATACAATTAAATCAGTCAATGAGACTTTACAAAGACTACCTACAGTTGGGTCTACTCTGTATATGGATTTTTAATTGACAACTTACCAGTTTATTGTGGAGAAAACATGCTCCATCTTGCTAGAGAGAGGCATGTTTGTATTAAAAATATACTGCAGTGAGCATTTGTTTCTCCTAATAGAACTCATTTCCCCTCAGAATCTGCTGTTTTGTTATATGCCTCTGGATTAAGAAGGATCATTAAACCAATATTGAAGCCAGTAACATAAATCAGTTTTCATCAGGCCTTATTGTTACAAGCTGCTGTTAGTTCAGCCAGAATCCACGGCTGCGAAGGCAGGCTGGAGTGATAAAACCCGAAATAGATCAAGGAATTATGCATTTTTAAAAGCACTGCCTTACCCTCAGACATGCCCAGCATCCAGAAAGAAGACTGACAGCCAGTCCTTTGATCCAAGAACCATTTTTTATGCAAGCTACCATGCTCCTTGGGAAAAGAATATTCAAGGACTTCAAAGACAGAAGTAGACATCATCTTAGCTGCTCATCCTTCTCGTACAAGGTTACAGACTTTACTGGTTATCCCGAGTATTTACCCATACTTGAGTTTCTGGCTGTACTTCCTGTGAGTGCCATGAGGGAGAAGAGCAGTCGGTGCCCTGTGCAGCAGGGGGGCACGTGTGGCAGCTGGCACGGCAGGACGGCAGCCAGGGGCCACCCTGAAGCAGCCGAAATACCACTGCCAGCTTGTCACTGCTGATTGAGGGCTACAAGCGTGTCTTCCTCAAAGCCCTCACCGCTCCTAATTGCAAGAGTATAGTTGACCAGAGGCAGCAATCCATCATTTCCTTCTGTGTATTATGTGAGTACTCACATTCACCATCAAAATACTCTCCCACATTGTTCAAGTCTACTACCTCAATATGCTGGTTCTGGATATGTGGGTTCCCACTAGATTAAACGATTTTCCAGGGCCTCAGTACTGTACCAGAATAATTTTTCCATTTCCTTTTTGATATGCTAAACAAATTGAAACCTGACAGTCTCTCCTCCAAAATACATGTCTAAAAAGCACAGTTTATTAATGCAAGGTCACACACAAAACGTTCCTAACATGGAGGAAATGAGACTGATAAAGAGCAGAAGCCACACCTCAATTTCAGGGCTCCAGCGTGAAGTATTTAGTATGACCATGGATTTACCTGCATAAGCATGCCATTAACAGAACAGCTGTGGTTGTAAATGGTAATTACTGGCACTACCAGCTGCCAAAATTTAAGAGTATACTCCAGCTCTAAGGCATTTTTGCTAAATACTTCTGCCAATCCTTTCAGCATTTCTTTCCAGATAACTTTAAAACATGGATAGCAGATCTGCAACAACTGTTATACATAAGAAATAAAACTTTTGACATACTAAATGGCTAAAGCAATCAATGATCTGTTTGGACCTGCTGTGATGCTGAGGAACATAACTTACACATATAAGCCTCCCTGCAAGACAGGCACGTCCAGCTCATACTGGGCATGTTCCACCCACCACTGAACCCACCCACCATTTTCTTCAAAATTCACTATTTATTAGTGTATTCTATAAAGTCTGCATGTAAAAGCTCTAATGTGCTTCAGAAAGAGTTTCACAACACTGCATCAAGCAATTATTTGTGGTGTGACCCATTTCAAGATTAAAAACGAAAAAGAAAATCCCCTATCAAAGAATGGTAACTTAACTCAGAGAAAAACGAAACTCATGAAATAAAAATTCTCTGCTGTAACACGGATGAGCAACAAAAAAGATCAACTCAATGGATTCAGAAAAAAAAGGAAAAGTTGGAAATTTCTATGTAAAAATGAAATACATAATTTGAGATAGCTTCTCATTTTCTAAAAATTTCAAAGCAATTAAGTCCCCAGCAGTCCACAGCCCTGCTTGTTTCTTTAGCACCAATTGCCAGCTGATTCCTTTCATTAACAGGCTTCTTTCTTGCCGTTTAATTACTTTACTGATCCTTCTGCCTCTTCAAGAGCCTCCTTCTCCAGCAGACACCTGCACCAGGCTGGGGGAAGAGAAGGGCAGCTACTGTCATTAGGCTCGACTAGCTCACTGCAGCCTCCTGGAACCATGCTGTATTTTGTAGTAATATTCATTGCAGTTTAACACACAGCTACAGAGCTTTTGCAAAACTTGAGTAGAAACTCGCTTTAAACAAGGCTGCTGCCTTTGAGGGGCTTCAGAGATCCAGCATAAGCACAAAAGCTTGTTAACACTAATGCTTAGTATCCAAGATCCCACCTCTTTCCCCATATTCAAGAAAATCTTCTGACTCAGCCCCTTTCCCTGCTGTCCTGTTCAGAGTCACCCCACAAACGAGACTGCTGCACTGCAATATGGTAGATGGACAAGCATGTAAATGCCTCACCCATTCTTTGGTAGATACATGCTTTTGAAAAACTATAATCATGAGTTTCACCTCTAAAAGTCACTACTATCTACAGCACACTGCACACAAAAAACAGCTTACTTCAAGCTTCAAGAGAAGTTGTGAGACGATATGCCCGCTTCTGGCCAGGGTGAAGCTCCAATCATTTTCTCATAACCTGGCATTACAGTCGGTCCCTGTTGGCTCAGCTGCCTTTACCACATCATCACAAAACCCAGCATATCTGTGACATGACAACAAAACCTCGCAATTACGTAGGTACCATTCAACCCACCCTCGGAAGGAAAAACGCAAAGCAAGAGTCCCCTTTGTAACTATTTCTATTCCTTGGTTTGTATTATTCCCACTCCTTTCCACAGGTTTTCTCGTTGCATTAGATTTCTGACACACAGCTAAGACTTAATTTGTGAGTGAAGAAGTGGCAAAAGGGGAGGCAGAAAGTACAGCGCAGTTTAATCCCTGACTTCACTTCACACAGCGTAACACAGTCAACAGTTAACATGTCCCATTAACCAACCACAGCTGTATGAGCACCAGAGACCGCCCAGGCAAAGGACAGGAAACCTCATCAGCACCACAACAGCCTCGTCTCGTTTCAACCAGAAAGCAAATGTAATGGACAGAGGAAAAATAGATTATCTAAAACATGAATTAGTTACGTAAGGAAGGAGGATGAGAGGCATCATTACGAGCGTAAGATAGGAAGGGAAAGGCACGCGTGCTTTTGGGGGGGTTTGTCCTGCAGCACAGCTGAGAACAATACACTGCGAGAACGGTCCTGGGATTGCTCCAGGTGCAATCCTCCACGGTGCAATTTTCTTTAGAGAATATTCTCTCAAGAAACAAAAAACTACACTCACTAAAGCCATTCTCTAGAAGCACGAGTAACAAAGCTCGGGGGGGAAAAAAAAAAGAAAAACGGATATTTACTCAAATGCAGTTTCAGTAAGAACCACGTCATAGTATTATTTTTTAAAATAATGTTTAAGAAAACCAGCATTTTTTCCACAGTTCCTTTTCGTCCTTTGGAAACCAAATTCTGTGGCCTGCTAGAAACTTCTAATGTTCAACCCAAGTTTATCTAAGTTCAACATATCATAGCTCTTCATCTAATTTATCTGAAGAAAAACAGATCTTTAATAAACATAACCTACAAAAGAACAATATCACTTAAGGAACGACAGCATTAAAGCATGAAGCCAATGGGCTGTAACACAATGATCCCAGTGAAGCTCAGGAACACCCGAAAAACATTGACTTAAGAACTGAAGGATATACCAAGGAGTAATCATCTTCCCTAACTGGTTGCTACTAGACAGGGAGTTATAAGCTACATCTGTCTCTGATTTGACACATTACATCTGCCAAGACTCCCCTTCAAAAATAATCTATTTGGGACTTCACAATTAAAGACTATTTCTGTTGGACTACTGTACAATTCACCTCAGTCTTAACAGCCCTTTGGAAACTAGCTGAGATGACACACATTCAAGCATAGCTTAGTGTCTCTGGGTTTACTTTTGTGCATTAGTTTGACATAACTAGGGCAGAAACCCAAAAACAACAGGCACAGCAAGCTGCGCTGCAAAAAGATGTCGAATCAATTGGTCAAACTTCCCAGAGGTGACTCTGAGACCACGCATGACTCCTCAGTTCTGCCATCTCTACCTCTATTGAGAGATCTCATTGGCGTGACACAAAGATTAGCACGTAGATTACTCCGAGATCAACTCTCCTGAATCCAAGCTGATTCTTGCTACATGAAACCAAGAGAACTTGGCACATTATTCAATGATTACATATCTCCTCTGTAAAAGGGAGTTCCTGACAAATAATCTATGGGAGTTATATACTGACTCACAGAGAAATCAGGAGAGGGCAATCAATAAACAACTCAGAATCATGACTCTATCATTATTATAGAACCCTTCCTTCTAGTTCATTACATCCTCATTCAGTAAAGGGAAAACACTGTTCAGTTGTTGGGTTGTTTTTTGTTTATTTCTTAAATTAACTCTTTTCTAGTACCAGGAGCTGATGTACAAGCAGTATCTGAGCTGATCCATAAGGCTATTATCCATTTGACAAATTTGCTTTCTGTAGAACTATCTTTTGCCATGGTCCCTAGCACTTTAAGCACAGTTTGAATGACAACACAAAGAGTTTACTGACTCAGCTCTGTTGGTAAATCACAGTAGTGCAAACACATCTTACATTAGTACAAACCACAATCTCTGATGGTAACTCCAATTGTACTAGGGCTTTCCTGGTTAGGTACCTTTATAAATAGTGTTCTTTCCTTCCCACTGCTAAACAGCATTGGTACCACCATAAATTTTCTGATTTTCCCAAGCCATCTGTCTGGAGGCACCTTTCAGAATGGAACTTTCACCCAGTTTATCCTCAGATGAAAATCCCTGCTTCCTCTTGGGCACGCTGTACCAATGATAATGTGGCAGATGGGAAAACAGCACCAAGATCAGCAAAATCAGAGGGTAGCCAAGAAGAACTGCTCTTTTTCCCTAAATGCTCAGGATCAAGCATTAGATTGATGGGCATCGCTTGACACAGCAGTATAATCAAGACACATTATAGGCCAGAGCACATCTGTGATACCGAGGTGCACATTTCATCGCTATCGAGATGTCAGTGTGTTTGTAAGAAATGAACCAACAAGAACTAGTTGGCTGGAGTTTAGCCTGAACAGAACAGCCACGGGTTCAGGAATGAGAAAATATATTGGTAATATTATCTCTGTTTTCAACCAAATCTAGAAGTCATTGCTGAACTGATGATCAAACTGTGTGCCCTGGCAATAAAAAACAAACCACCATACGATGCCAAACCTTAAAGGATAGTTTGCTCCATTCTCCCAAGAAAAGAACCAGCCAGTGTGATACAAAATCCCACATAAATAATTTCAAGATCACGATATACCTAAAGTGGCTATAAAGACTATTCACACAGTTCCCTCAAACCAGCTCTGTTTCTACTGCCAAATTCACCTATTTGGTCTAAATCTTCAAAGTCACTAATGGATTCAATTTCTGATACATAAACCTCATCGCATCTCGGCTGCCAAGACAGGTGTGTTCCTTTGGGGCACAGCAGATCACAGAGCACAAAGCCATATTCCAAGGCAGAGATGATGCATACCACAGTTAGGAGAACTAGCCATGGCACAAACCTCCAAGAGAGATGAGGCGAGAGCCAGAATGCTAGATGCCTATGGTGACCTATCAGATGGATATACACGCTACATTTCATCTGGCTTTCCCTTTTGGAGACGCTTGAGCTATCTTTCCAGGTAGACCACATCATCACAAGCAAAATTCTCCTCTTCAATCAGAATAACAAATACAAGAAAATAACCTCAGGACAGATGGGTAGAAGGTCCTCATAAAAAGCTTAACATTTAATTTTTTTCCAGCCAAAACTCAGAGCAAAATACCTTACATTTCCTGCTTGCTAGAACTAAGACAAGTTGCCCTGAAGTTTCAAAAAGTGTTTTTGCATTAAAGAAAAAAGGGGGAAGGAGGGGGGAAGGAAGAGGAATACCCCAGCAGAAAGTACCTTTCCAAATGGAAGACCTTCCAACTGATTGTACTTCAAAGCAGCTAGCCACCACTGTTGTAGATGTGATTCTCCACAGCAGAAACATCCATAGGGTACACAAAACATAACTAAAACCAGCATTGTTGATACTGTCCGTATAGGAGTCAGCATCTCTCCAGTAATACATCCAGAGCTCTAAAAAGCAAGAATGTTTCAGAGCTACCTGCCTACAGACAACAAGTAAAAAATGACCCTAGGAACAAGAAGTGGCTAATATTAGGCCAACTAACAGTGGAAAAACTGAAGCATCTCTGAGGGACAGAGTTCCCTTATCTGATCTAAGAAGAGTTGGAGTGGAAAAAGGAACTATCAAATTGTTTCGTAATACTAAAGCAAGAGCTCCCAACTTTCCTCTAATGCAAATGCTGTCTAAGGCTACCAAGAGAAATTTGAACACTACCAGAAGTTATCACCTCTACAAGTTTACCCAATGAATGATCACACATCCTCTCTGTAACTACTGAAAAAATAGAAGTTTGAAGGACAGCAGATCTTCCAAAAGGGTGACACCAAGCTAAGGAGGAAATGCTTGCGTTATAGCTGATACTTACACTCCTACATTGCGTAATATTAATTATTTCAGCTATGTCAGTATCCTGTCAACCCCTTCTCTTCTTTAAGGCTATGTGGGGAAAAAAAAAATCCACCAAACCCAACCTTTAAAATTGGTATTGATGCACCAGCTTAACTCTTTGACAAGGAGTTTATAACAGTATGTCATTGCTTTCTACATCACCAAAATCTTCAATCAAACAAGAGCCCTTAAATCAAATAATGAAATACTCTACAAATAAAAATTTACAACTATCAAAATTCACAGCCTTGGTGAACTCTGAAGCTATTTGAAAGCTTTAATTATTCCAAAAGAAAACCTCTTCTCTGCTAAAAGGCTCGCTCCACTTAAGAAGGCAAGCCGAAAGACATCAGAATTTGCAAACACTTTTTCTATACTGTTGTTCCCTTTTCAACAACAACAGGAAGCAGTAGGTAAGGTTATGCTTTCAAGACTCTGGTTTAAAACTATAACCTAAGATTTGGCTGCAGACAAGACGTACTACTGGTTATAAATTCTTAAAGATACCATTACAGATTATCTTACAAATTTCTGAAAATAATAAAAGTAAATTGCATGCAGTGACAATTTTTGAATCTGATCAACCCTCCATTAGATGCAGAAGTAAATCAGAGGATTTCACAGAATTCAGATATCAGTTATTTTTTTCTGCTAAGTCAAACAAGACTTAAATAAACAATGTGTAAGACACTATATTTCATGCTTTCCAGACTTCCCTTTTACATAGATTTTCATTTTCCCATTCAAAATCATTTTAAAATTAGTTTAGCTTGGTTACCTAATTTAGGGACTTGATGAAAGGCCAGATTTCTCTCAGTTTTGTTACAAATCTCAGAGGTACAAATCCACACCATCAAAGTTAGAGTACCACAATAAACAGAAGTGGCGAGTTGTAGCAACTTCTGCTCTATCTATTAAGGCTTTTCAGTGCTTGTAAGTAATTCTGAAAGTTTAAAATAACCCATTTAGAGATGAAAGATCCTGTATGTCTGGCCAACAATCCTCCTTCTTGTTCATTAAGGAGCTCAAGAACAGCTAATTCTGAAACACCGGTTTAACATTTCTTCCTAGATTTGATACTGTTAAGTCCTCGACCTGCATAAATCCATGAGGGTGACTGCCAATGCCAGCGAGCAGAACTGCTCTTCAGACTCCACTCCAGCAACTCAGCTGCAGCAATTCCTAAGGGAAGCAAAAAGGGAAGCATCCTAAGGGACGTACACTCTAAATCCATGTTTTTATGGCTGCTAAAAATTTTTATTTACACATATGCACACCCCCATATATACACATAGGTTCCCAAGTAAGAGTGAAATCTCACTAAACAGATATAATTTATCTTTAAGACAGGTAAACTTTTATATATACAGATAGCAATAACTACAATGTGCTCTTTTTTTCCCAAATTAAAGGAATGAAGAAAACTGACATGCAGTCAGTTCTTCAGAATTCTCCTACAGAATTTAAAACTTCAATATATTCCTAAGTTTGTTATCAAGCACGAAGTTTTTGTAACTTTTTTTAGAAAATCTTCCATAATTCTGAAAAAGAGAGGCTCTTCTGGATCTGGGGATGTCAATCCCCTCAGCACAACACAGAGCTTAAGAGTATCACCAGCGAGACTGCACAGCTATGCCTGGACTGCCCAAATTCGCTGTGAATAGATGCAGTTCCTCACAGAAAAACTGTTTACTCCAGCTCCACCCTATTACAGAGTTTAAATATTGCTCAATGTCAATTATAGATGTAAAACGGAACTATGTTAGTCAATACTGATGAGTCAATATACTGCTTTTCTTAGAGATTAAAGATCTAAATAATAACATCCAGAACAGCACTTAAAATATTTTCAAGAAGCTTCCTTCATTGGCAATCATTTTCTGTGAATTCTATCAAAAAAGGACTATTTCATCTGGTCACTGGAGCCTGTGTTTGCTTTCAGACCCCGAATTTCTCCTGTTGAGGCTGCAAGGCCCTCGAGTGGAACACCCAACACTTTGAGGTTTACAGTTTTCTAATTATCTCAACTATTTTAGTTTTCCTCAGTTATACTTTAAGAGAAGCTTTCATTCATTTCACTGAAACTATACCAGACTTGAAAAAAGATTAACCTTCCATAAGAACTTTTCCTTACTTGCTTTTGAGGGTGGAAAGCATGCAACAAGGCTGAGGATGCAAAATCAGGTCCCTCGTCCAAGGCTCAAGTTACTGCCCCAGACAGCAGAATTCTACCCCCAATCTTCTCATTAGGCAGCTCATAACCCAAGTGCCTACCAAGTGGTCACTATTTAGGTATCTTCTCCCTCTGGGAGTGTAAAATGAGATTCTGAGGCTAACAAGTAACAGCACGACAGCAATTCAGGTGCCTAAATGACAAATGCAACTACAAATGCACTAGAACTGCACAGCTGGCCTCCAGCTGCTCCTTCAGAAAATCACCAACCTCCTACCTGGCTTGGGCAGATGCCACAGAGCATGTAACATTAATGCTAGATGCCTAGGTTTAGGCAACTGAATCTCGTATCACAAATGGAAGACACTACAACAAAAGGTTTGCAAGCGTAAGCTCTGAAGTGCTCCACCAGAAAACACACACAACATCACGTACTCCAGCACAGGAAAGGGGAAGAACCACCATGCTGCTGAAGAACACTGTGCAATGCATGCTCATCAGAATCTGTGAACCAATGAAAAACCCACAATGACCTGAATCCTGTCTTTGGGCAACTAAGTTTTATGCAATAAAGCAAAAGACCACACGCTCCATTGTGGCGAAACAAGAAAATGCAAAGGATGCCCCTTCACTGAGCTTTGGGTGAAGAAAAGCAAAATGAAAACAATCACAACAATCCAACTTTTTGTACACTATTAGTATAAGCAAAGTGAGATCCTGAATACTTGTTAACTTTAGAGCTATTAACTTGATGTTGTCCCCGTTTTTCTAACCCAGTATGGAGCATATAAAGCCCTTACCAAGAGCCCTGCCTTGGCTCTTTCCGCTACACAGTAGCTCTTTAAATTTCCCCATGAAGTTTCTCCATCCCTACCAACCTCCGGCCAGAAGAAACTTAGGACTTGAATAGCAGGTGTTACAGGTTAGAAGAACCATACCTTCATGAACTGTGTGGGAGAGACTGCTCAGTGCTCACCTGTGTTACACTTCTTGCATGCCTGCGTCACTGAGGTCTCGTTTAGCTAGAACAAAACCCCTTGTGCTTTCTTTTCTAAAGTCTTACTTCCTTGTGAACCAACTTTTTGGTTTTTAGCTTTTTCTTTTCCAGGCACGACGCTCAATAAAGTCACAATGTTATGTGCTGGTTAATTTTATAAACAGCTGTAATACATTAGGCAAAAATATCTGTTGACATATATTAAAAGGAGTATGATCTGCCAAAGCAATGAAGTGCATACTTGATGTGTGATAGTCAAAGTGAAACATAATGACACAAGTTTCACCTCATTCCTACAACTGCAGCAAAAATCTTGAAACTGCTTACTGAGGAAGAGATCAGAGACTCCACTGTAGCAGGATGCTCTGAACACATGCTATCAGCATGTACATCTACCACACCATAAAAGATGCCTCTGATAATTCAATGTCTACAGACATTTTTTAAAGCAACCTCCTCAGCAGATGAGCTGGCATGGCTCTGAATGAACACTTGAAATAAAGGCAAAGGTATCCATCCATGGATCCAGGGTGAGCCTTCCCAGGTGAGCTCTTGGCCAGGAGAGTAAAGAGGAAAACAACAGTGGCAGTGGCACAGTTGGTACTGCCTGGCAGGACCCAAAGCGGCAGCAGACACCAGAGCTGGATGGAGAGACTGAGGGGCTCTCCCTGAGCAGAACTGCCTGTTCAAAAGGCTTCTTCGTATCTCTATGCACTAGCCTGTTTTGCTTCAATGTCAGTAAATAAAACAGCACAAACTTTTCACAAAAGTTTCTTCAGGTGTTGTCTGTCTGCCTGGGCACCTCTGGCAGCCAGAAAAAGATCTCACCTTCCACATTTCTGGGAATGCTTCTCGATTTTTTCCTTATCTGCTTTAGCACAGACAACTTCAAAGGATACAAGGCATTTCACACACGAATGAGTGAACATTAAGAACTTCTCTCACAACTGTGCATATTCAACTCCCTGAAAAAATGACATTATTTCTATGTAATTTATAGTCAAGTTCTATCTTGGCTATTTGTAAGTCTCACATTTCAAGTCTTTCAAGTTAAACCTTTAGTTACATTCTTTGAGTAAGAAAAATAAATTTGTTATCAATACAAATAGATTGTTTTAAAAAAAAATACACAAGAGGGTAAGGACCAAAAGCAGCAGACACTACTTTGTCACTGATGCAGCCATTCCACTGTGAGACACTTGCCAGTATACCTGAACATTTTCAAGAACTTCTAGTAACTCCTTAATAACTTCATCCAAAGATGTTTCTGAATGTTGCACTAATAATACACTAATTATAACTTCTCAATTTTTGAACTGTCTTGCTATTTTTAGCCTTTTAGCAATCAATTATCTGAGTGTCTGAAGGAAAGGGAAGAATTAGAGAGCAAATGGATCTCTAGAATGGAAGCAGGTAATTCATTGGAAGTAGCCGGTTTGCAATACACAGAAAGGGCGGTGAGACAGCGGGACAGGTTGCCCAGGAAAGATGCTCATGCCCCATCTCTGGAAGTGTTCAAGACCAGGCTTTGAGCAACCTGGTCTAGTGGAAAGTATCCTGGCTCATGGCAGAGCACTTGGAACTAGATAAGCTTTAAGGTCCCTTCCAACCCGAACCATTGCATGATTCTCCAATTAGCTACCACATACAGCAATTATGCCCATCATTTTATGCCCTCGTAGACAGGCTTAAAACTTCTTTCCTTTTAGCATACTTGAATGCAGAAAATTCTTATACTGTCTTTTGACTACCTGAAGCATTAGCTAGAATACTCAAAACAAGGAATTTGGAAAGCAAGTTGCAATTGGTTAACAAACCTAAGTAATTCATTTCCTAAATTAATGTCCTCTGAAAAAAGCCAGGCCATGAAGGCTACATAAGAAGGACCACATTTCTTACTGTAAACACACAGATTTTGGCTGCTTCCAACTTCCTGAATCGAATCCTTTGTAAAAAACATTTAAAGTGGGGCAAATGAACATGTCATTTTATCATCAGGTGGAAAACAAAAGCATATAAATCTGCTCAGGCTACAGAAAGACCAAACTCACACAACACCCACTTTAAGCCTTAGGTACTCCTGAAGCATGTATTTAAAAGCCTAGCTCAAGTCTGTTAAAATAATTCAAGACAGCATCATCTTCTAATTTAACCTTTGTGTTTGCACTTGGCAGGGGCAGGGATGGATCTCAGCATAAAGTTTCACCTTCTAACCAAAGACATTCGGTTTCCTTCTGGGTCACACCTCTACATCTCGAGGTGCAAGAAGCACAATATTGAGAGAAAACACAGGAAAAGAGAGAGCCCAGCCAGAAGGCAACAAGAGCTGAACTGCCAAACAATTCAGACTAATAAACACCCTGAATTAGACAACAAATTGGGGAAGTAACATTTTTAAAGTTCTCCTCTTGGTAAAACGGTGCAGTCTTGAGTACTAATAGCAAAAAGAATTTTTCAGATTGTTTGAGATTTATCAACAGCTACAAAAAGACACAGTTGCAGTGAACACTATGACTTTGGGGCACTGAACAACTTAAAAGGTTTTTGTCCAATGTGATGAATATCTGCCTTCAACAGGCAGCTAAAAGGTGGGAGAAGTGCACAGAGCCCGCTATTTCCTTATCAGAAATTGCTACCTTTACAAGATTTCAAGTGTACAATGTAGCAAATATGATATTCTATCTTCAACTCACATTTCTGCTTTGCACATTATTCACATGAAATAGCTGCAGGCTGTTGTGGGACTACTAAGGCACAGATGAGTCAAATCCTATTTTCGATAGGAAGCTGCTAGATGCCTCCAATTAGACAAAGGTAATCATACTTTAATAGCTGTTCTTATAATTAAAGCATATTATAAAGTGTCAGAAGTACAGAAAAGCAGGCCCAGAAGGGAATTCAAAAGGTCATCTAGGCTCCTTCCTGCCCCCTGCTTCAAACCAGCTCCAACTCTCAGTGCACCATTCCAAAACTCTACATTCAGTACAAAGACAGACAGCATTTTAGCAAGACTCTAAAGCCTCTAAGTGCATTGCAGAGATTATCAAAGCTTTCAGAAAGATTTTACACAAAAATTAAGGCTGCAAAAGTCTCATTAAAAATATCTGCGAAAACTCCATAGGGAATTGATTCAGAAGTGAGGACATTGGTCACCAACTCTAGCACTCCCAAAAACGCCATAAAAACCTAGGAGCAGCATGTGCAGTGCAATAGTAAGGTCTCATTTGACTACCATCCATTAATTAATAAGAGACTAATCCACTAGCTTCAACGGTAGCATGCAAAAGAGATACCATATTCCCTCCTGAATAAATGTTTCATAAAAGCAATCAAGGAATTCCAAGAGGTGGAGTTTTCTTAATATTATCACACCCCACTGGGAATACACGTTTGTCTGCACTTGATAATACCCAAAGAGCGTAATTATCTCTCAAAGACATATTGTCACAAAGTATTACTTAACTGGGACTTTTATTTAGTCTCTCCCTTATTTGTATAAATACATAGATCTTAAAAAAAAAAAAAAAGAACTCTGTTTCATAGCTTGCCACCTACAATCATGCACTAAATGCATGAGGAAGGCATCAAAGTTTCAGAACTCCACATCAACGGGAATGAGACCACACTCAACTTGGAAAAAAATCAACACTATCAGCATTTAGAAATATGCAGCAGCCTCTTGGTCCCTACATGACATTACAAGATCTCTATTCGGCTCGCTCCCAATACCACAGGGCAAAACCTCCTCCTCTACCAAACTCTTCTGTCTGACCAAGGCAAGTCCCCAACAACACGTATATCACACTGCCATCCAGATTACAGCTTAAATACCAGCAAGCCAAGCGTAGAGTAGCTGGCTGACTCAGTAACTTCTCGTGTCACGAGACAACCATGAAGCTCGTTGTAAAACACAACATTCTTACAACAGCTACTCAATGACAGACAAAATCCTACCAAGACACAGTGTCATGGGGCATCACGCCACTCTTACAGATCAGGTAAGCTGCCAGTTCATACAGGACAACTGAAAGAAAAAAATCAAGTTACTTCTGACCCCAAAACAGGTACCAGGCTCATTCTAATTCACACAATATTTCTTGGCCTCTTTCTTTTTTTTTTTTTTAAAGTCATGTGCCACATCAACAGGTATTAGATAACAGGCATTAACTGAAGGTACATGGTGTTTTAAATATTACAATCCATTATTTAAAAGCCTAGATGCCAAGGCACAAGGTCAGAACACTAAGTTACCTCTGAGAGTATATGATTTCGTGAGCTCTTTGCGTTGAAAAGGAAGACACATTTCCCTACACCAAACTATGCTGCTGAAAGAAAACACGGGGCCTTGAACCAGGGTTTCTGACAGGTAAGCTTAAGAAACCACACACACACAACTTTACAGCATTTTGATGCTAACCAAACTTCATTTCTTTTAAACTACTTTTTAAACTGTTCTTCTAAGCATTGTTATTTCCCTCCCTGAAACTGAAGAACCTAAGTCATGTAATTTAATCTTTGACTCATCATGCAAATTAAATCACACCATTCTCATAAAAGAGCATATAGGTTTTAAATAAATCCTATGCACCTCCACGATTACCTATCAGTGATTAAATTTTAAGAAGAAAATTTTGAAAAAAGCGCAAAATACCGAATGCATCCCAGTTTCAACACTTGTGGTATCTCACAGACTTCTAGGAAAACATAAGGAAAAAACAACTTCTTTCTTTTATGGAACACTGAGCAGCGCTAGCTTTGCATGGGGCAGTTTGCAATAAAGAAAAAAAAAGGAAAAAAAGAAGATCTTAAGAGCCCCCCCCCCGCAGTTATTCCCGCACAGAGGCCTGTTGGGATTAGGAAGACGAATACAACAATTGTAGGAAGAGGCCTCAGACCCGGGCAGCGAGAGGACTGCCTCAGGTCCTGCCCGCTCCGCACCTCCGACCGACCCGCCGAGGAAGGGCACAACAAAGAAGAGGTTTTAAGGCAAAAAGCGAGGGCTGCCCACCTCCACCTCCCCTTCCCCCGAACACCCTG
>VZTM01032486.1:448162-490966 GCA_013400555.1 Jacana jacana
GGCGCTTCCGCCCGCCGCCGCACCACAGCGCCCCCTGCCGGCGCGGAGGACCCGGAGCGGCGCCCAAGCGTGACACAGGGAGCGGGCGGAGCTGTGGGCGCTATTAATATTTAACATTCGTTATTATTCCTTTTATTACTATTTAACTTACATTAGTTATTACTCTTTTGTTCGTTATTTTTATACTTTATTATTTATCGTTAATCCAGTGTTATTATTATCCCGTTTTCTTTGTTATTCAACTTTTCTTATTCAGTATTTGTACTTATTATTTTATACGTTTTTTTAAATTAGTATTATTATCCCCCCTCCTTTTTCCCTGACCTCCTGCAGACCCTTTTTTCACTTTTCCCTGTCAGAAAAGCCCGTTTTCCCCCAGGGTGATGCCACCGAGGGCTCGGCCGTGGGCTTGTGACGCAGCGTACTGCCTTGGACTCGGACTTCAGCCATTCCCGTGCGTCAGGTTGCGGGTGAATTGCAGTCCAAAGGTTTTCTGCTGGTTCCCATTGTGGTATGGAAGGGTTTCAGGCGGTTTCTGTGTCCCTGGCAGGTCATATTTATATCTTATTCTCCCCGTGACAACTGCAGATTAGCCTGGAAAAAGCCCCGCATCTCTCCCAGCATAGATCAAGCTGGTATTGTCCATTAGTGCCACATAATGCCCAGCATGATTTTAAAGTGGGAGAACATATTCTTATGGAACAAGTAATGAATTTCTTACAAGCCACGAGGTGAAAGCTTGTCCCTGCAGGTCTGACGTGTCACTGCCATGCAGCAGCGTGGGACTTGCTGGCCTGGTTTCCCGAAACGTCCTCAAGCTCCTCATGCTCTACTGCACCGTACGGCTCCAGCTGACGGCTCCTGTCTTCAGCTCCCCATTGATGTGTCCCCATGTCCCTTTCCTGCCCTTCCCCATCACATCTCTGGGCAGGGTTTGGGTCAGGCTTCTCCACATCGTCCTTTTTCCCCACAGCAGCAGCATGTGGCTGGTCTGGACTCCATGACCAGGCACAGTCACCTCCTCTGCCTTACAAAAGCCAGCAGGACATTGTGATGGGGATGGCAGCTCTTGGCCTGGGGAGCTGCGTGGGCATGGATGGGCTGAAGCTCCTCTCAGCTCCCAGACTGTGCTCACAGTGAAGCGAGCTCCTGTGATATGACGAATTTACTGTAGTCATAGTGAGGTGACTGGCTGGCTGGAAAACAAAAGCAAACCCCCCTGCGGACTGCAGGGTCCCCCCTCTTCTCCCACACTTGGCAGGCATTCCCTTCTTCCAACCTAGAACGTTACCAAATTAAAAATAAAAAACCAAACTCAAACATAAGCAAAAATAGTTTCATATACAGACAATAAACACCATCTCCAGCCACCCCAGAAAACACTGCAGCTGGTGTGCCCAAGCAGTGTGCTGGGCCATTCCACCGCCTCGTGCATTGCATTTTTTAATGGATATCCCCCATACTCCTTCTTAGCTTTGTCTTTAGCAGCCTGGCAGCAACCTCCAGTATTTCACAGTCCATCTTCTCACCCTTGTGAGAAGGATTTTCATTCCTGGACCTTTTGCCCATCACGGCCTGCAACATTCCAGTGGCTTCCCTGCTCAAAATTCCCTTGTTCTCCTCCAGTTTCCACCCTGGGAGCTCCCGTGGGCCCTGGGTCCAGCCCAGCAGTGTGTCAGTACCACCAGGGGCTACCCCAGCCAGCCCTGCTGTGCTCAGCACCTCCCCAGACACAACGTGGTGGGTAAAAGCGAGTGTAGAAATATATATATAGAGACACACAAATACTCTTTCTCTTATATCTTTATCTAGAGAGAGCAGAGATACAAAAGGAAGATTTTATATATATATATATTCATTCTTCTTATATCTTTACAGAGACAGCATAGATATGAGATAGATAGAGATAGATAGATAGATAGATAGATAGATAGATAGATAGATAGATAGATAGATAGATAGATAGATGATAGATAGATAGATAGATAGATATCCTTGCTTGTATTCCCCAAATATATACTTGCTCTTATATCAAGATAGAGGAGATGAAGCAGCTCTGGACCCAGAGGAGGCAGGGGGGTGTGCTGCCTGTGCAAGCTGACACAGGGGAATGGCTTGCCAAGCTTGCCTGGGCCCGTGGCATATGGCCGGTGAAACGCTGGCAATTCATATATCCCGCTTGTCAGCTGGGAAGAATTGTTTCCAAAGCCAACATGGAAAGGGTGTGTATGTCTGAGTTCAAATCATTAACTGGTAATTATGCTAAAAACGTTCAAGTTTAAACAGATAATATTCAGGGCACTGACTGGAGAGAAGAAAGAATTAAAGGCAAGCACTGGTAGACAGGGATTCAACAGCAGCTGCTGGAAAACAGACACTACTGCTTCACAAATGACCATTGGGGGAAAAAAAATCATGCAAGTTCAATGCAATTCCCATCCCTGTGTAGCACACTGAGCAGAGAAAGCAGGATTTTTCTAAGCTCTTAGAAGCAGGAATTAAATTCAACATGTGAGAGAGCTCTTAGTACACCAGCAATTCACTAATTCACAGCCATGACTGAGAGATCCATTGTGAATTAATTACTTCTTGCAAATTAGGAAGTGAATGAACGTGATTAAAAAAAATCCAAGTTACTTCACCAGGAAAAGTTAAAAAAAAAGGTAGTCAGAAAGACAAGTCCTTGGGTGCTTTGCTCAGGAGGGACAGCCAGCTGAATGGGATCCTAGGGATTTTGCTGCTGGCTTGAGCTCCCAGTGAGCTCCACAGCTTGGGTTCAGCTCCTCTAACCACCATCCTGCACCAAGGATACCTGGATACCATCTCAGCTGCTGCAGGGCTGCACATCAGGAGCCATCGCGATGTCACTTCACACTTAAATCTATGCTGAGCGACTCCAGCAAATACCTTCCCCGAGACTCTCCAAAGGTATTCCGTGCCTCTCCTCCTCTTCCTCCTTCTCCCAATGGGAATCCTGGCTCCTGAGGAGGGGGTCACTCCAGAGCTCTGCCTGTTCCCGCCTTCAAAGCCAAGTGCTGCTGTGGGGAAGGGCTGAGCCCGTTTCCCCCAGCTCAGCAGGATTCACCTGGGCCCCCTCAAAAGTGACGTCTTCTACTCAGTTTTACAGCAAAATTTCTATCTTCTGAAAATCTTACGTGTGCAGGTGTAAAAGTGAGCCGCTGTCTGCATGTGTGTATACCTATGCACCAGGAAAAGGGAAACAGGAGGAAATGTCACCTTTAAAACACAACAAAACATCCAGCTGACCACAGGTATTCTTCTGGAAAGCTCCTTGGGGAGTTCATGTGGGCCATGGCCTCTTTTGCTTTTTAAAAGAGCAAACCCAGGGCACAATTCCTAATGTTAAAAACAGCCCTGCTTTTCCCCATCCCAGACTGGCTTGTGGAGCATCACCCACCTACTGGCTGTTCCTCAACCCCACAGGGGCTGTGGGCATCCCTCCACTGAGTGACTGTGACCGAAGAGCAAACAGGACTTCCTGCAGCCTCCCAAGGAATAAGAAATCCTCATCCTTGTAAAAAGGGCAGTCTCCTGGATATATTTGGAAAGGAAAAAAATTAATAAATCAAAGAGGAGAGAGCCATGGTTAAAACCAGGAAAATTTATAGAACAAAAAGCAGTATAAAACTATTCATTTTAATTGTTAAAGAATTTAGATATAAAAATACAGCTTGGAGACCATGTTGTGACTTTATGTACAATCCAGGCTGGATTTGTCTCACAAAGCCCAGAGACCCTGCAGCTCATGCCTTCCTGTACTAACCCCTTGTCTCCTCTGCTGTCCCAACAGCAGCCGGGCTGCAACCAGACCAAACCAGCAAGTGCAAAAAAAGAAAGCCTGAACGAGTATTTCCCCACTTCCCCGGGTGCTGCAATCCCAGTTCAGCAGCACCAGAAACCAGCAGCACAGAGGAAATGCTGCTGACCAGCCCTGTGCCCACAGCCCAGGCCAAGGTGCTGGGGGGAGAGCTGCCAGACACACACACACACACACAGCTTTAGCGATGACCGACCTCCTTCATGGTGACACGGTGTTTTGTGTCAGGGGGTCAGGATGTGGTGGCAGCACACATATACACACCTACCATAAAAATAAAGCTGCTGCTGGCATGTGGCCAAGCTGTGACAAAGAGCCACACTCGCTCACAGACACAGAAGAGATCGTTGTCTCACAAAGGTGAAACTTAACCTGGATCTTTCTGTCTCCCCAGGAACCGAGAAGCTAAGAAGAAACTTAGCTTCTCGGTTCCTGGGATGGGGATGTGCAAGGTCTGGGATACGGGATGGGCAGGGGATAGGATATGGGGTGCTGAGGCTTGGGTTCCCACATCTGTGGGAGCCAGGCACTCATGCTGCTGTGAAAGTAAAACTTATTGAATAAATCAAGCACTTACAGAACCACAGAATGGTTTGGATTGTAAGGGTCCTGAAAGATCATCGAGTTCCAACCCCCCTGCTCTGGGCAGGGACATCTCCTACTAGAGCAGGTTGCTCAGAGCCCCATCCAGCCTGGCCTTGAACTTCTCCAGGGATGGGGCAGCCACAGCTTCTCCGGACAACCTGTGACAGTACCTCACCACCCTCACAGTAGACAATTCCTTCCTGATATCTGATCTAAATTTCCCCTCATCCTATCGCTACACTCCTTCATAAAGAGTCCCTCTCCACTTTTCCTGTAGGCTCCCTTTAGGTACTGAAAGACCTCTGTAAGGTCTCCCTGGAGCCTTCTCTTCTCCAGGCTGAACAACTCCAACTCTCTTAGCCTGCCGACTTGCTGCATTATAAACAAGGTTTGTTATCAGGGAACATCTGCTAACACACACTCAGCAAGTGTGAGAAAGCCCAGAGTTACTCTCCTGAATGAAACAACTCCTGGGATGCCCCACGAGGAAAGTTCAAGAACCCCCTTGAACACTCCCTCAAAGCCCCCTACACCCTCTACACCAAGCCTGGACCTCTCCACCCCCTCATACCACCACTTTGGCACAGGCAAGGGGCTAATGCTTGTCAGCCTGTCACCACCCCCATGGCTTATCAGATTTTCTTCTTCCTATAAGGCACTCTTGGCCTAGGAGGTGTGTTGCAAGCAGCAGCTTTCTGGCTGTGAGGCAGCAGATAAGACTTCCTCCCAAGGCCAGGAGCACTGCTAACCTGCCAGACAGGAGACGTCTTGAGCAATTGCAGGAGCATCAGCTGATCCTTAACAGGAAGGCTGGATGGGGGTGTGCGAAAGAAAAGCCGAGAGCTGGTACCAGCCTTGTAATTATTTCCCATCCTAGGAGTCCACTCCCTAAGATGGTAGAGCCAGCTGGTACTGAGAAAGCTCAGCTGGGGCTAGAGAGGTTTGGTGTTATCCATAAAGAAGTTTCCAGATGTGCAATGCTATTTCCGGAGCTGGATTTCCACCAGTAATGTCTTTGGAGCAGGTGAACCTCAAGTTGTGCTCCTACCCCTGTCTGTACCATGGTGAATTGCAAAGGACAGCACCTTGACAGGTCACCATTTGACCATATACATCAAGACTCATCCCCTAGAGCTCCTCTGCCTTTTCCCTGCTTGCCACACAACTTTCACCCAGCCACAAACCCCATCGCCTCCCAGCCCTCTACCACAAATGGTTTCCTGGTACAGTGTCGCCCCAGCCCCAAGGATTTAACCGATACAGCCATCCAACACCAAGGGTGTCTGGAGCAGCCTTCCCAGCACAGCCATAGCTCCCCTCACTGTGAGCTCTGATGGTGCCTTCAGTCCCACATCCCATCATGGATGGCATCTACTGCACTGGGGCTGTGCCCTCAGCTGACTCTCCTTATAACAGCAAAGGACTGCAAACACTCTTCTCTACTCCCCAAGAACAGATAAAACATCCTTTGCTTTGCTGCCCTGGCTTATCTCCAGAGCTCTCCTGTCCTGGTTGGGTGGTGGGACATGCAGTCCCCCTGTGACCCCTGCTGCACGAGTCTGAGATGGGACATGGCTGGTACAACATCCCAAGCTGAGGCCAGTCTGGAGACATAGACCTGGTCCCCCTGGGGCAATCCAACCGTGAGTAATCTCCGAGCGGCTGCGGTTTACATGCCTGCATGCCGGGAGCCAGCCTGCCTGCCCAGGCACCGCCTGCACCCTCCGGACCCGGAGCATCCAGTCACCACGCTGGCACGTCCTGCTGCTCCTCACATTCCTCTTGCTCTAACATTTTGGGAGCAAACCACCCCCGGGCGACACAGGACCTCAGGATGGGCTGCTCAGGATTTACAGCTATTGAGAACCCTCCAGATTTAAACCTTCTAAAGGAGAGCTTTACCCCTCATTTTTAAACCTCAACCTTGAGCCAGAACTGACCTTCTGAAAAACCCAGACAAACCCCTCTTTATTCATAATGACTAAAGCCCCTGTAAAAACAGCCTCTCCTTGGGGAGTGTTTGCTTATGGCAAGGCAGGTCGGGAGCCCATCCCCAAGGGAGGGAGGGTGCGCTGAGGTTGGGCACTGGGGCTGACTCGCTCTCCGTGCCCGTGCCTCCACTCTACCCTGCCCTCTCCTGCAGCTCCCCAGTCCACGCTTTGCTCTTGGACACACAAACCCTGCGTTACTGCGTGTGGCAGAAGCGAAGCTGCTATAATAAAAGCAGACCCAGCAAACTCACACACAGCTTGGCAGTGTTGGATGGGGCAGGACACCTCGAGCACTCCTGCCCACCAGCACCTCCTGAGGAGCAGGGACCCACGTTCCCACACCCAGCCAGCAGAGACACAGCAGAGGAGGGGCAAGCAGTCACCTAACAGGGGGCAAATACAGTCCAGATGCATCCTCAGCCTGGAAAGGAGAGGGGATGGAGTGGTCCTGCTGTGAACTGCACATCTTCCATGGCAAATCCATCCCTGCAAAAGGATAGGCCACATTAACAAGGCTGTTTCATTAACCATTCAGTGGCCTGAGTTGCAGCTACCCCAGTGCTGCACAGCCCTCCCGGTGAGTCTGGCCAGGGTGTGAGCTGGTGTTCACAGCATCACTCTGAGTTGCAGGAGGGACCAGCCTGGGCAGGCTCACGGGTCTCTGGTGACACGCAGCATCCTTTCTGCAGCATGAGACTCCTCAGCCTGGCCAAGATGACTCCTGCTTCCCAGCCAGCATCCAAGGAGGGACCTGCTGATAGGAGAAACACAGGGGACACTCACAGCAAGGACTTGGGCTCCTCACCCCAGCCTTTGACCTCCAAAGAGGCAACACAACTCCACCTCACCAGGCTGTCCCCTCCAGCACGAGGTTGACCTTGCTGGCAGGAATAGCTCTGCCCAGCACACAGCCCAGACAAAATGGACAGGGATAAGGCAGAACAAAATTTGGAAGAATTAGAGGAATAATCACAGAGCTCTTCAGTCTTAACTGCTAACCAGAATTATTTACTTTCTTACGGGAATTTTCTCAGTTCTGCTCCCTTTTCTCTAGGCTTCTTGCTTTTTTCATCTGAAGTGCTAAAGCAGAAATATTACCAGCTTTCATGGCAAAAACTTATTTTAAATAATTTTATTTTTATGAAGAGAAGAGAATTCACAGAAAATACTTTTTTTTCTCTCAATATTCTTGCTCTCCATTAAAAAAGTTGTCTTTCCTCAATGTCAGTTTCACAAGAGTCTTTCAACTGATCCTAATTGATAGGGTTGGTGGGTTGTTTTTTTATCGTTATCTTGGCAGAACCTCTTACCTAAAAGCTTAATTAAAGATATCCCTGATGAGCTGTAGCTGCTCCTCTCCCACTGCCTTGGCTGGCAGGAAACTCACTGGTGGCTTGGTGGTGGGTGTGGGACAGCCCAACCAAGCCAATACCTGCCCTCCATCTCCTCTGCTGCCTCCATGGGGCAGCCACCTCCCATGCAGCTGGGGCTGCAGGCCAGCTGAGACTATTTAGCACCTCCAGAAGGATGGTCCTTGGCCAAAGCCTCGCGTTGGATGCCTCAGAGGGAGCAGGCAGAGGGCAAGGAGGGTTCACCCCTGCTCACAACCCTGGGGACATAGCGGAATTCCCTGGTCCCGTGGCCTCTGGCTGCCCCAAACCCCTCCCCGGAGCAGGGCTGGGGGCTGCTGACCATTTCTCTGCTGGTTATTAGATTGTTCACGGCTCTCAGGTTTGTTTGAATAAGCCCTTTTGTTCGTCGGCGCTTTCCCACGTCCCTTCGTTCACTAGGCAGTCGCGTGTCCCAAGTCAAAGAGGAGCCCTGGCCGCCAATCCCCAAAGAAAGTTTTCTTCGGAGCAAGACATCTGCGTCGGAGGGAACCTGCCAACATCTGCCACACTTTCTTCCTTTTACAGGAGCCTTTCTTTCCCTCTTAAAAAGTGCAGGAACAGATGTTAAAAGTTGTTTTCTTTCTCCAGGGTGTGAAATGTAGACAAATAGCAAAAAAGAAAACTCCAAGCAACGCTGACCCCTTTCTCTTCCCCTTTTTTTTCCTTTTTTTTTTCGGAAAGCCCAAGAAAAAAGGGAGGCTTTGTTTATGAATGAGAATCCCCTTTTCAGTGAAAGCTGGCAGTGGGCAATGCAAAAGGAAAGCGGGAATTTGCAGAAAGCTCCCTTTAATGCTCATTTGCATTGGCCTGTTGGGTCCCTACAATCCCCCAGGCACAGATGTCAGCCTTCCCCCAGAGCCGGGGCAGCTCTCCCGCCCCCTCGCCCCCTCCACTCCCTCCACCTCCCACCCCCCCCACCGCCTCCAAAATAAAGGCCTTTGCCCTGACTGAGAAGTGTAAAATAACTGTTTACAGCAAAAGCTGCTCTTCTTTTCCACAGCAGTGCTGTCTTACAAATGAACCTTGAAATGAGCTCACCCAGAGCAGACGCCAGCGGGCAAGCCAAGGGTCTCGCCCCCGCCCCCCCGAGGCTGGGGGGCTCAGCTGCCCTGCATGGGCTGGGCACGGGCCCTGGCTGGGAAGCAGGGCCACTGCACTGTTCTTGGCCCCCCCCATCACACCCGGCTGTCCCCAGCACCCACTGCCTCCCCACCAGCACCTGCCTGCCTGCTTTCCCCTTGGAAGCCCCTTTTGCTGGGAAAGCCTGTGTGCAAACCTCTTGCAGAGCGTCCCCCTCATCTTGGAACTTGGCGAGGAAAGGAAAGCAGGAGGGAGAGTAGGGCAGGCACAGCAAGTCCAGGCCAAGGAGAGAAGGGAGGGCGAGGGAAGAGGTGCCACCACCACAGAGGCCAGAGAGACCTTTCACAGTGGGGCTGGGGCTGGCCAGCCCTCGGGCTGCTAACATGGGGGTAACACACAGAACCCTGCAGCCATGCCTGGCCAAGGAGGGATGCCAGCAGGCACAGGAGGTGCTTTTCAGAGCTTTGAGGCAATTCTGCATTTTCTGACACCTCTGCCGTGTTCCGTTGGGCCAGGAGCCAAGGTGGTCTCAGGTTTCCCCATGCCTGTCTTGGGAAGTTGCCTCTTTCTGCACAAGGTGCTGGTGGAGAGGTGTTTGGGAGGCATGACAGCAGACTTTTCTTCCCCGACCACTAGAAGCTGTGCACTCAGGTGATGGGCAGGCACTTCCAGCCTCCAGTACCAGCAAACTGCTGAGAGCCAGGGATATGCCCACCCTGTGCCCCTCTACCCCTGCCCCAGCCCGCCTGCTGCCTCCTCCACCCCGAGCTGCTGGAGTTGTACAGTGATATGGATGCCTCAGCTACGCCTTCTATAAATACTGGCAACACTCCATTTCCCCGAGTGGGCTGGAAAAAACGTGAAAAACCAAAGGAGCCTTCACTTAGGTGCGACAAGGGCTGGCTGACGTGAGGAGTTCCTGCACGGAACCTCCTTTTGCTGTCTGGGCAGGGGACGCACCCTAGATGAGGAGCCCATCCCTGCTCCCTTTTCCTGGCACAAAGGACAAGTTATTAACCCTCCCCTCCCAAACCCTTCTCTCCCACCACAAGAACCACACCGTCTCAGGCCCTTGCCAAGTAGGGTGCATGTAAAACCGGGTAACTGCACCCCAGCTCTGCATTTGACTGACAAAACCAACTCTGCCTGCAAGACACCGTGTCTGGGGGACACCATTTCACGGTGAGCCCAGGCAGCAGGACGCAGAGACATGTTGCAAGTATGTTTGCATTAACAGGCAGGCAAACACCCACCCACGCGGTGTTTAAGCAAGGGACGCAATGTCCTGGCTTTTATCTCTGGGGTACATCCCCACCCACGGCTGGAGGGGGGGAGAGAGGGCTCTGCGGCCACCCGGCTGGGAAATCCCACTAGCAGAATGGGACAGCTCGTAGTGAGGCTTCTTCCTCTCCACTTCAACAAGGTGACACATTCGACACCAACCCAAAGGGCTTCACCTGTGGGACTCAACAGGACACTGCCATATCCTGCTCAATTAGCAAAGCCACTCTCAGAAAGCAAAAGCACGGTCATGAAAAACATCTTTGTAATCCTAGTTACACACACACACACACCCTCCCAAGACCCAGCAGAAGTGAGGAAGCATGAAAGTTCATTCTCACCAAGTCTCCTCCAAAGGCCTGTCTGCTCCTGCACCAGCTTTTCAGAGGAGCCAACAGAAAAACAACCTTCCCCCCAAAGCCAGCCAACCCTCCTTACAGCACAGGGGAGGGGGGGAAGTAGAAAAATGTAAAAATCCCACAAAACTAACTCGCTCTAGGCTTGTTTACATCTCCAATGGCCTGTAATTTTATTATTAAATTCTACATGTCAACCAAAAACTAGAAGAGTTGCGTATTTCCTACATCCACTTCTGCACAACAGAAAATTTGGGTTCCCAGGAGGTAAATAAAGTTCCCGTGTTTTCCCTAGAGGATTCCTGCGATGGAAACAATGTTCCTACAGGCATCTGCTGTCAACAGGGTTTAATCAATCACGATTACCTTGTAATAATAACTCCTTGGAGCAGGAACTCCTAGCTTAGGTAAACTAGTATTAAATGAAGAGGTTGTTCCAAAGACGTAAAATGGCTGGGGCTTGGGTTAGCAGGTAAAAAGAGGAGTTAGAGGGGAGGAAAAAAAGATGGGTAGAAGGCATTTTCCCAGGTGTAATGTAAGCGCTTCCCGGCTTTTGTTCCCCTCCCTGGGAATCTGTGCAAATTGAGCGAGGAGCCGTGCAAGCTGCTCAGAGCGCGCCCATTTTCCTTCCCTTCTTCCCTAACAAAAGATCCCTCCAAAGCCCAGCGTCGGAGGCTGGACATCTGTCGCCGTTTGGGGGGGCCGGCGTGGTCATTGAAAAGAAGCAGTGACCTGTCAGCTTTGATTGATGGCCACAAACCTCCGGGCTCGACCCCTCGTGTGGGAAAAGAAGTCCCGCCAAGGAAAGTCCCCTTTCACATGCTAATTCTGGGTTATAAATACAGCAGAGGAGCAGGGGAGCAGCAAAGAGCCTGTGGGGAACCGGAGCAACCCACTGCCGGAGAGCATCCTTCCCATCCCCATCGTCCCGGTGCCCAGGGCGGGCAGCCTGGATTACAATGACCGCCACAGCCACCCACAAGCTCACCAGCACCAAGGAGGAGAGGAAGGTAGGTCCCCTCCACGCTGCTACACCCATGTGTGCCCAACGGCAGCCCACACATGGGATGTGACCCCGAGTGTCAGGGCTGCGGGCACTGCTGCTAGGGTAGAGAATTTTTGTGGTCTGATTATAAAAATGCTTTCTCCAAATTTTAGCCAGGTGTGTGTTTCTTCTACTTCCTTTCTCTGCCTTAGAAAGGCTTCTCTGTTTCATTTGGGTAAGCTCTGCTTAAAATGAGTGGAAGTGAGAACTGGGAGCTGATACCACCTAAGGGACAGGCTGTGCCCAGAGCTGGAGATGGCACACTCTCCATTCGAATCTTGTCCCTGCCAAGCATCCCATCACCTAGCTCCAGTGTCACACAGGGGATGGGGCTCTCTGCCCTCATTGAACTGTAGCAAGGAGGGGAAGAAAAAATATCAACTGCAATTTCGCCCCCTCTTTTTCTTTTCTCTGCCAGCTACGGAAACCCCTGATTGAGCGGAAGCGAAGGGAAAGGATTAATAACTGCTTGGACCAGCTGAAGGAGACTGTTGTGGGAGCATTTCATCTGGATGTAAGTGCTAATTTTTATGCTGCTTTCTGTCCTTTGGTTAGTGGGGGGCTGGTTTGCTGGGGATATGTGTGTTTCTGTTGAGAAATGCGGTAGGAACCCATTGCCTCTAACTGCTGCACTCTCTCCTTATCAGCAGTCTAAGCTGGAAAAAGCAGACATCCTCGAAATGACGGTGAAGCACCTCCAGAACATCCAGAGCAGCAAGCTGATGGGTGAGTGCCTGGTTGGAGCAGGAGGGTGCCAGCAGGTTTAATCTGCTGGCAGTTTGGCAAAAGCATCTTTCAAACATATGGAGGCCTGGGTAAACATATAGTCCAACCATGAACCTCTCCGGTTTGGCTTTCTCCACTAGATGGGGAGATGGAGCTGGGCACTGCTTAACCCGCGGGAAGTTTTTTCCCCTTCCAGAGCCACTTTCTGCTTTTTAGTCTAGTTTTGCCCTTGGCGCTGGGCAGCAGGACGCAGGGGCTGCCTGCCTGTGCTGCTCATGCCCTGCATCACCTTCCCCCTGTGCCCTGCAGGGGATTCACAGAATCATTGAATTGTCTAGATTGGAAAAGATCCTTAAGATCATCAAGTCCAACCATGAACCTAACACTGCCAAACCCACCACTCCACTGAGTCCCTCGGCACCGTGTCTACCTCTCTTTTAAATTCCACCGGGGACGGTGATTCAGCCATTTCCCTGGTTGGAGTCACATTAGGGTAAACCCCAGTTAGCCCATAGTCAGCCCAGTCAACGAGCCCCCCAGGAGCCTCCACACAGGGGAGCCTGGTAAATGGTTTTCAGCAGGAATCACAGACAGGTCCATGATTCCTCCCCTGTGTGGGGGCTCCTGGGGGTCTCGTTGACTGGGCTGACTATGGGCTAACTGGGGTTTACCCTAATGTGACTCCAACCAGGGAAATGGCTGAATCACCGTCCCCGGTGGAATTTGAAAGAGAGGTAAACACGGTGCCGAGGGACTCAGTGGAGTGGTGGTTTTGGCAGTGTTAGGTTAACAGTAGCTTTTAGCCACTCATCAACTCCCCTTGTCTCTTCTCCAATGCAGCTGACTCCAAAGTGGGTCTGGAAGCCCAGCAGAGGTACAGCACCGGGTACATCCAGTGCATGCACGAGGTGCACAACCTCCTCCTCACCTGTGAGTGGATGGACAAGACCCTCGGGGCGCGCCTGCTAAACCACCTGCTCAAATCCTTACCCAGGTCTGGTGAAGACACCTGCAAAGCGGCACTGAAGTCTTCGAGCCCATCTCAGCAGCCCCTCTTGACACCAAAAAGCCCCCTGAGCCAGAAAGGGAGCACTCGGGGCACAAACTCACCACAGGAGCGCTTCTACCCTGCGGAGAACAAGCAGGTTTCAAAAAATTCCTTCCAGCTGCCGTCACTGTCGGTTTTCAGCCAGGTTGATGCTGCGCCTCCCAGACAGGTCCTGCAGCCAAATTTTTCCCATAACAGCCCTAGGATGGGGTCATTAGATATGTGGAGACCGTGGTAAAGTGTGTTTTAAAATGTTTACCCTAACCTTAGACACTCTTACGTATGTATCTTATAGATATGTTTCTTTAAAACACTTGTGGGGCAAGTCTGCTCCTGTAGGTGTACTAAAGACCAGGGTACTTCAAGCCGAAGTAAACCTATGTGTAGCCTGCATTGTAGAAGGCTGCTATTATTTTTTATTTATTTAATACATCTAAATTATTGTATAGACTCCTCTCATGCTCTTTAGTGTACATTAACTATATAGCTTTCTTGCTTTTCATTCTTAAAATAATTAACTTCCTATTAATAAAAACACAAGACAACAAGCAATGACCCTCTCTGGCACCAAGCTTACCTCTCAGATCCCACGTAAATCACTGAGATCACTTGGTTGGATAAAGGGGTAAACAGCCAATCTCTTCTGCTTTTTATTTTTTATTATTATCCCTGTGCAGCTGTAGGAGATTCTGGGTCTGATTCCTGTAAAAACGCTGCAGTGGTTACAGAAAAAGAGAGAAAGAGAGAGACTTGGTTTGGACTTTTTAGGCTGTTTAGAAATGCTTGCTAGATTGCTCACTCTGGCTGTGCTGCTCCCAGCCACCTGGACATCCTGACATGACTCTTTTAAGAGTGAGCTAAGTGTATATGTGTACCTTCCATAGAGCTAGATTTAGAGATTTGTTTGTTTGTTTGCTGGTTCGTTTGTAACTAGAAGTTCTAAATAAACTTTTGGAAGACAACGACTGATATTTCTCCCAGCTTTGTCCTGTCTGCTCTGAATGAACACTAACTGGGGAGCTGCTTTTGTTTCCTTCTTTCGCAAATGTTTTTTCCTAAACTCGGGTTGAAAGAGATGTTTTGGGTTGTGCCCCTGATGCTTTGTAGAAAAAGCAGTGTGCACCACACACACACACAGACACACAGACACACACACACACAGACAGGATCACCTGAATCACAGTAGGACTTGAAAAGTTATGAAAGAAATGAGGAGTTGGGTTTAGCAGCTTGGATCAATGCTTCAGCTTTTACTCATAAAAGAATTGCAGAGAGAATCTAAAGGGCAGAAGGTAAAACTCCCTGCAAAACCGACCAGGGTGACTGGGACAAACCTGCTCAGCTTGTTGACAACATTTGGTCCCCGTTTTCCATCTCAAAGGCAGTTAAAAGTTCTTCACAGTTAAAATAAAAGAGCAAGGAGCTCTTAAACAAACACTGCGCATACTAATTAATAGACCCGCAGTTCAGAGGGGCTCATTATGCAGTGAGACCTATTTGATGATGTGCCGAAGGAGTGAAAACCATCACCTCCGGGTTTAGCATCTTTTTTTTCTGTGAAGCTCTCCCTTTCATCCAGCCCTCTTGAAAAGCCATTAGGAGCAGCGGCATAAGGATGGTAGGAGAAACAACTGGCCTACACATGGCTGCCTGGAGGCAAGGCAGGCTTCTTCAGCCCCGGGGTCAGAACGCAGGTAAAGGCACAGAATTGTACAGATCTTACCGCAGCCTCCGTTTCCACCCTCTGCCTGAAAATTAGGACATCCTCCTTCACTGATGGGAACCTCTGGAGTGACCACCAAGACAGGAGACACATCCAAATTGTCCCATCACAAAAATCCAGATGAGGGTGGGGGCTGGGACCAGCCCGAGCACACAGAACACTCACAGGCAGGGAAATTGTCCCGGCAAAGTGAACTGCAAAACCCTGGAAGAAGAAAGGCATTAAAGACCTTCTCAATTTATCAGCATGCATATTGCTGAGTTTAGATAAAGCCCCCATGCCACACATGCCCACATGGCTGCACCCACCAGAGGAACCTCAGTGGAGGTTCTGTGCTGCCCAGCACACCAGTGAGGCAGGCAAGAGGAGTAGATGGACCCTCAAGTTTTCCTTTACTTCTAGATTTCTGTGTCAGTAATGCATCTCATAGCACTTGTGGCCACCTTATTGTTATGCAGGGAGTGGCTGCAATGAAAATATTTTGCTATGATTTGACAGCATCAACTTAAAAACATGCTTTCCACCTAAAAGCTGTAAATCCCCAGTGACTATAATTATCGGCTATGGTTACTGTGCTGAAAAGAGATCAGTGGGAACTGTATTTCTCACCATTTCTGCTTGTTTACTTTGTGCTTTTGAAAATACTTTGTGGTTAGTGAGTTTTATTATTTCCTGTTTCTGATCAGTAAGCTTTTTTTTTCTGTTGTGGGTGTGGAGGGAAGGGTCACATCGCAGCTGGTAAGAGAGTTTTAAAAATAGAAAAGGGAGACTGCAATACTTGGCCAACAATCTCCAGGAACGGTTTTAGTACAAGACACTCATTTCTCATTGCCTTCACTTCAAACTGATGGTGACCTTTAATACGATCTCCCTGTCACGTACCCAGCTAATGCTGCAGGAATCCGTCGCGAGTCACTAGTTTTCAGTAAAGAAAACATTTCTTCGGAGAGGCAGGAGGTTACTCACAGCACTCCAGATACACGAACTGCAGCTATTACATGTGTTTGGAAAAGGAACTCTGTGTTTACTTCCAACCCACCTGGTTTCACCAAAAGCAGGACTGTACACAAGCAACGATACTTTGCTCTTCAACATAGGCAGCATTTCTCCCCTGAAAACCAAAAAACGCATTGCTAAGGCCACCTTCTCCCCAGGAAAAAGGAGGCATAGGGAAACTCCCCAGCCAGCTGGCTAATACAGAGTAGACAGCACTGTCCTTGTGAATCCGTCCTTGTGAATCCGTGTCTGAAGTTGCACAGGCAACACTCGCTCTGGACACACCAGCAGGAGCCACATGGTCGCTATTTTCACATCTGCAGCAGCTGCCTCTCTTGGCTGCCAGAGGTGCCACAGCGCAGCCCAGGGCTTGGTCCCCCAGCACCTTCAAGACCACTCCACTGTTCCCACCTGGGACTCCATGCCCCCGTACTGGGGGGTTGGAGGTACAGATGGCAGGGATGCTGCACACCCAGGTCTTCACCTGATACACGGGATGGAAACAGCCAAAACAAGCACCCAGACCAGATTCCTCAGCGTGGGCATGGCCAGACAGACCTGTTTGCTAGAAACGGTCACAAGACACATCCCATCTCACCCAGCACATGCCATGCTGGGACAGCCTGGTGCAGATCTGGGCTTTGTCCCCTGCCAAAGTCCTGTTCCAGACACATAGTTGTAAACGGAGCACTAAAAGGCAGAGGCCAGTTTCCATATACATGGGGAAGTAGGGAAAACTGGACCTGAGGCTCAGGACCTCCATGTGCCTTAAACACAAGCAATTACAGATTTATATTTTTGTTTGTTTTGTTTTGTTATATTTTAATGAAAGCCCAAGTGGACAAGCCCNCGTGCCTTAAATACAAAGCAATTACAGATTTATATTATAATGAAAGCCCAAGTGGACAAGCCCAAGTGGCAGTATAGCAGCTCCCTGTATATAAACGCACTCCCAGACCAGCTCTCATGGAAACCAACAGGAGAACTCCCTCTTACTTCTCAGAAAATGGGACCAAATCCTTTCCCATTAGGAAGGTACAGAGGCCCATGAGTATGTAAGAGAACTTATGACCTTGCCATGTTGTCTTCTCCCAGACACACACAATTCTCCGGGTTTCTAAGCATCCCTGCCTTTTCCCTTACTCCCACTCTGAGGGCACTGGAGCAACCTCTTTCTTGACCCACACAGTCCCAGTCACCCAGAGCAACCAGGCCAAAATGCTTTAAGGCTTTAGGAATGGTGCTGAGCCCCTGTGGATCATTACCCGAGAGGGATGAGTATGCTGCTTAAAAAAGGGATCAAGAGCCAAATTTCCAGCTACCTCTTCATTGAGTGCTCCCTTTGGCAAAGAGGAGACTCCAGGCTGCTGGTGTGACCTCCCCGGGAGCTGTGGAGGAGCTCCTGGTCCTCCACACTCACAAGCAAGCAACCTTGCAAAACCCCATGCAAAAGCAATTCTGGGCCAAAACATTTTCAAACTGATTTGAACCACGCTGCCGTGGCTGCGCGTGCTTGTAGCCCACTAGCCAAGTGATCCTTTTAGGAGGGAAGCAAAAACAAACCCACCCACAGCAGAACACCCTAGACTTCACTTTCCCTTTATATATGCCGTTATCCCACAGCTTCCATTGTATATATTTCTGTCTTAACAGGGACACACTCATATTTCATCTCCTGAGGAGTCATGTTGTGTTGAGAACCTAACCCAAAGCCTGTCACATTTTTCAGAGCTTTCACATCCTCATGAATAACGCAGCAGAAGCTGCAGCCAGCCCTGGATCTGATCTGCACTGCTGAGATGTTTCATTTATAAATTGCAGCCCTGGTGAGAACGTGGCTTGCTGCCCGAGGCATCACTGCAAGACCTACCAGAGCCTGGGAACCTGCTCTGCTTCTGAGATTCTCCTATGGTCACCACATTAGGTGTCACAAATTTTGCTGCACATTTGGATTTAAAAAGCATGTTAGAGCCTTTTCATCAAGTGTTTCTGCTATGGCTACCACCACCAAGCAAATAGAGTTCTTCCATCGATCCCACATCTGCCGCTACAGAGGGATCTGGTCCTCTACCAAAAGCTCAAAGGGCTCCTCTTTGGGGCTGGAGGACTGTGCCTGCTGCTCTGCCAACAGTAAATGTCCTCAAGGACAGCTGGGAACAACATCTCCTCACCAGGGTCTTTCCTGAGGAGGGAAACAGCGTGAAACAGTGGGGCAGAAACTTTGTGGCTGTAGGAAAGCCACTCAGCAGATAATGCTTTTGGTGGGGTAAGAGGAAGGATGAAGAAACCACTGCTCAGCTATCCCTTCCTTCACTGGGCACTTCCTAAAATCCTCTCCTCTCTCCATCTCCCCCTGCCCAGCACCCCTTGTCCTGGAGGACACTCATGCAGACAAGTCTCCTGAAGGACGACCTCTCACTTAAATTGGCATAACAACACAACCTGGTTTTAAACCCACAGCCCTGAATCATTCCCTGCATAAACAGGCCTACATAGTTCAGCTGCAAAGCTGCTTGCAGAGAGGAGGAACCCTGTGGCTGGTCTTGCCACCCCATCAGAAATGGTGTCCCGTGCCAACAGGAGCCAGTTTGCTGCCTTTCACAGCCGTCTAATGAAGCACTCGTCTCTTCTTTGCTCCTCTCCTCTGTTGACAGGGACACTGACAGCAGCTCCCGCAGGCTCCTGGCACACTGTGTGTATTCCAAAGCACAGGGGCTCACTCAGCTGCAGGAAATCAGGCTTAACACAAACCACACAGGCATTTCCACAGTCCTGGAGCAATGTCCGCTTTGCCCTCCTGCACAGGCTCCGTCAGGACCCCGCTCGCTCTCACAGCCCGGCCACCAACAACTGGGCTTTGCACAACACCCCAATGGGATTATCTGGGGACCCGGCTGGCCCCTGAGGAACCATCTGTCACAGCCCCGCAGCGCCAACCCCTGAGACAGCACACTGCCACTCCCCAGCCTTTACCAGAGATGCTAGTGCTTTCCAAAGCCCCAGTGCTCACCAAGAGATGCATTCCCATAGGGAGGAGGACTTCATACAGTTCTGGGCCAGGAGCATCAGTTTTGGTGACCACTGAAAGGAATGAAGCAAACTCTGCTGGAATCACCTCCCTGCCCCTGTACATCCCTCACCCTTCACTCAGGCTGCTACAGGAAAAATGTTTTTCAGTTAAAAAACTGTAAAGCCAGAAGGTAAGTCCTACACAACCACAAAACTACAAGGTGAGAAATACCTCAGAGTGGCTCTGGAAGCCACTCTGTTTGGTCCCAGACAGCCAGATGGAGTGTGGATCCTGCCAAGGAGCAGGTAACCTTCTGCAGGACAGCCCACAAGCCAAACTGAGCTTAGCAAACAGCTTAGGTTTCCCCCAGACACCTCTCCACATGGTCATGGCATCTCCTACTGCTCAAACTGTTTCCCCCTACCTCCTGTGGACCGAGAAGGGGTAAAAAGAGAAATAAACATGTCCATACAGTTCAGAAGAGCAGATATTAGGCAGGATGGTGAAGTGAACAAGGAGAGCCATGGCAGAGCTTCTTGGGACAGAGGAGCTCCCACAGCAAGGGCAGAGCATACTGTGCAGGAGCTAGGACTTTACCTGGGTTCCACTGGGGCTGTGGGAAGAACTGCTCAGGAACAACCACAAAACCTCAAACCTCTCTGCCCACTGCCCTGCCCGAGCTAGCCTACGTGAGTATCAAAGTACAAAGCACTTTGAGATATGCACTATTCCCACTGGAGAGGCTGTGAGAACAAGCCATCCACATGGGAACATGGGATAGCAACCACATCGCCTCATGCTCTCCTGAAAAGTGCTGAGATACTATTTTGATAGATGTGATGGAAGAACCGTCCAGACCATCGAACACAACAAAAGCAATACCTGGACAGACAGGTTCTCCAAACCAGACACATTGCTGTCAAAATCCTCTGGGGAAAAGCAGAGCAATGCCTCCCGGTGTTTCCCATGGTTTGACACTGTGCACACGAGTACACACCTATTTGAAAACCTCTGGCAGTCCAAGGCTTTGTTCTCCCTTGTCCATAAGAACACATGAGCAGAGAGCACATTCCAACTCAGACCTGAGTGGAAAGCCCTAAGCCCACCAGTGGAGCTTATCTCACCCACAGCTTTGGACTCAGAGTCAATTTCCCTGCGGTTTTTCAGAGCAGACACAGTTATAGCAGCCTAGTGTGGGGCAGCAGCTAAGCATGGTCCCATGAGATGGCTGATCTTGTTCTAAGCCCAACTCTCACCTCCACTTGCTCCACACCTGACTTTTTTCAGTCTCCTACCTGGGAGGGGGGATGATTGCCTTCATCTCAGAGATCTCTAGATGAAAAGCACTAGCAAGATGCCAGGGATTGCACAGATTAAAGAGATGAGACAGGACTTGAAAAGCACCTCTCCAACCAACTGTTATATGAATCACTTCTCCACTATCTTCCTAACTCCAGCACTCACCTCTTCAAAATCCTTCCATACAAACATACCCTTGCTACCAATGGAGCGTTCTCGACACTGGCCAACCCTTCCTGCTGCTCTCAGCCTTGTCTGATCCACACTCCCCACCACACTGGCATCACCTAACTGTCCTCCTACTGTTCTGCCCTTATCTTGGATACGGTATGGTCAACCCAGATCTCGCTACCTGATCAAAACTGCCCAGCACGCAGGATGCACAGCATCAGTCCTATCTGAAGTCACCCTGCTGTCTGAAATGCATGTCCCCCACCAGACTGGGCAATGTTGGTCCTCCTACAGCTGACATAAGGCAACATGAAAGCATGTAGCAGTGCTTGGGAAGATTAGCTTGCAGATGGGAGACGCCTTGTTTTTTACAGAGTGACCCTTTGTTTCTGTTGTGAGGAGTTTTTTCCAGCCATGGCTCCTTATCAACAGGCTGGGAGGTGATGTCCGTATCAGAGCAGTGGGATCTGCTCAGCATCTCCAGCCCTTCCTGCTGGAAGTGGTGCCTGATCACTCCAGGCACCGGTGATTCATTCAGTGAGTGTGTGAGTTGAGGTGATACCTGCAGATGGGCAAGGAGGAACGGGGAGGCTTTGTCATTAAGCCTGAAAAGAGCCGTCGTCTGTTCCAGCTGTTTCTCCGCCAGCTGCAGGGAAACTGGCACTGCTCTGAGCACTGTATCAGCCAGTTACATGGCCATACCCAGGTCAGTGGTAGCTGAAGAACAGAGCCCAAAGGTACTGAACATGGAGATGTTCCTGGGGATATTCCTCGGCACAGGGCAGCTCCTGGTCAGGTGGCTGAGCTGGGCTTGGGCGCAGCTGGAGCACAGCACCTCTCAGCTGAGCACACCAGCCAGCGGTGCTGCCAGCAGAGAGGCAGGCTGGCAACAAAACACTTCAAACTAACAACCTATTGCCTCCCACACTCAGATCTTCTCCAGTAGAGGTGCTTTTACAACAGGAGAAGGTGGTCGGGCCCTCCCAAGGGATCTCAGGACAATGACAATTGCTTTCCAGACCACAGCAACTCCAGGGAAAGCCCAGCATCTGTCCTGATAGAGGTCCCAACAGACAGAGGTGGAGGAAGAAAACCTTTTTGGCTATTCCCTGAAACACCTAATGCATAAAACAGCAGCCTACATTCTCCCTGATGGCCCATGCTGATCCTACTGCAAAGGGGGAATACTTAGCCCTTGCCCTGGCAGAGCGGAGCTGCAAACACTTCAGTACAGGCCATGCTGTGGTAGTAGGTGTGGGACACAAGTGTGATGACCTATAGTCCCTGGAGAGCTAAACTTCAACACCCACTTGAGGCCACTACTCACCAAGGGCTCAAGGTCACATAAGCTCAAGGGCAGGATCTACATCAGCAAATGATTGTGTGTGATGAAGAGATCAGTTGGCTGAAGCTGCTGCCTTTGAGGCTCCTACACTGCTTAAGGATGTTACTTCCAGCTAGACTTAAGTCAACTGGACCAAATATTTAAATAATAAATATCATAGAATCATAGAATGGTTTGGATTGGAAGGGACCTGAAAGATCATCGAGTTCCAACCCCCCTGCCCTGGGCAGGGACACCTCCCACCAGACCAGGTTGCTCAAAGCCCCATCCAGCCCAGCCCTGAACACCTCTAGGGATGGAGCATCCACAGCTTCTCTAGGCAACCCGTGCCAGTGTCTCACCACACCCACAGTGAAAAATTTATTCCTAATATCTAATCTACATCTTCCCTCTTTCATTTTAAAACCCTTACCCCTCTTTCTATCACTACAGTCACCAACCAAGAGTCCCTCCTCATCTCTCCTGTAGGTACCTTTAGGTACTGGAATGCTGCTATAAGGTCTCCCTGGAGCCTTCTCTTTTCCAGGCTGAACAACCCCAACTCTCTCAGCTTATCTTCATTGGAGAGGTGCTCCAGCCCACTCATCATCTTCGTGGCCCTCCTCTGGACTTGCTCCAATAGATTCATGACCTTCTTAGGCTTGGAGCTCCAGAGCTGGACATGGGCTCCCCTGGACATGCATGACATGAGGTTCACAACTACCCAGAGGACCAGATGTCGCTTTCGACTGCATCTGTTGCATCTTCCTCTGCAGCTGGAGAACAACTGGTGCAAGCTCAGAGCAGAAGTTCTGATCTAGTTTCACCAAAATGAACCTAGCTTATGTGCATAAAAACTGCACCACCAACTGATACAGTACACAGAGAGTGAGGACAATTAGGAAATTTGCTTCAAAACCACACAACTGCTCCAAAATGAAATGCCAGCAGAGTTGGAGTCTCTGATCTCTCAAATCCCACTGGTTTTTGAGGGAAATACCCCAGGTGGAGCCTAAAGTGCTTCCATAAACTTTTGGTTCCACAGCTTTAATCCTAGCCCCTTGGCGGGGATTTTACACACCTTTCACCCAGCTGTCTGCATCTATATCCAGCCCCTGGCACACACATCAGAGAGACTTCGCCCAGCATGCAGACACCTCTCCTGCCCTACATGCAGGGTAGGCGCTGCTTCAGCTGCCTGTGGAAAGCCAGCCCCCCAGTACTCCTGGGATGGGGAAGCAAGTCTGAGCGGGAAGGGATCTGCCTGCCAAGGGCACACCCCTCTACCCAAAGGGGCCACTGGGCCAACGGTCTTGAGATGCTTTTTGGGTAGCGCCTGCCTGACCTCAGCCAGATGGGGCCCCATCGCGAGCAGGGGTTTCTGCTCCACACCATGGACCTCCTTGTGCGGTCAGGGTGGATTCTGAGAGAGGACAGAGAGTTTGAGGTAGGCATCAGGAAAGACCCATGGCAGAGGAGCAAACCTGGGCTGTGAGGTCCCTCTCATATGGACCCACTGCTGCCAGCTTGAGAGGACAGAATTCTCCATTTATGTGGGATTCTGTCAGAAAAGGAAAATACAATTTTTAGTGGCTTTGATTGGTCAAAGAGGAAACTTAGAGAGAAAAATGAACAGCCAGGAGGGCAGGTACACAAGCTGTATGTTCTAGAACAAGAGCAGGCTCACTCCAGTGCCCAAGTGTCTCTGCCATCCCCAGCCAGAGGTCCCAAGTCTTTCCATAGCTGGGATGTGAACCACAGTCAGGTGGACATTATCTACCTCCTGAAAGGTGAGACATCCTTGTCCCAGCTGTTCTTTCATAGCTTCATCAATACCCTTTTCAGCCTCTCTTCACAGAGAGGCACAGTTCTGAGGAAGAGCGGGCTCTGGCTTCCTTAGAGCCACAAAACACCCGAGGCCGAAACGAGTGCCCAGGGGTCTGCACTCTCCCCTGACGCAGGGCTGACCTGGTGATGGTTGGCCATGCCAGGGCTCTGGACTCACCACGGGCACACTGCTGCCACCTATTAAAATTCCTTCAAATACATGGGAAAAGCACCTCCCAATAGATGTGTGAAGGCAATACAGGCTGATACTAAGGGACATTGCAGTAACTCAACTAACATAGTTTTTTTGGCCCACCATATATACCCATACCTGTGCATGTCTCTGTGTGCATATGTGTATATAAATCACAGAATATCAGGGATTGGAAGGGAACTTGAAAGATCATCTAGTAGGTGTAAGTCCATGCATGTTTGTACATACCTATACACATTACACATAAAGGAATAGCTGTCAGAATACTTGGGAAACAGAGAGATCAGGAGGCACCAAAACATGAGGAGACTACAGTCACTACACAAAATAATTGCTTCTTCAAGAGCCTCCCTATGTTCTTCCACAATAAAGTCAACAAGACTGAGGGCAGAAGAACCACCCCAGGGCAGTGGTGAAACCTGCAGCAGTAGATCAGAAAGAAACAACCACAGACAGAGAAATAAATGGAGCATAAGGCGAGCAGCAAATCACCCAGTACACGCTGCCAACACAGTCCTACCGTGGCATTTTTTTGCTGTGTCTTGGCTTCTCAGGTATTCCAAAGGAGTCAGAGATCAGCTCCTGGTGTGCCCCTCAGCCCAGCCCAGACACAGCTAACCTGGTGCGGGTGGGAAGACAGGGCAGACCTCATTTTGGGCTTCCAAAGATGTACTGCCCTCACAGACAGGATGAAATAGCTTTGAGATTATGCAGCTTGTTTGCTGTGGAGAAGGGGCCTTGCCTTTTTTGAAGGAACATTTTGAAGGAACGGACCACCATTTTCAGGAACCAGAAGAATAAAAATGCTAATTGTTTCCATGATCCCTTCCCTCTCCAGCACCCTCCAAACCATCAGCTCCTCTTATCACCCCACCTCTCCCCAGCTCAAAAAGAAAGTAATCTCAAAGGGTTGCTTTGCCCTGGCCATTCCTAGTGATAGAGTATGGTGTGTATACATTAAATGGAGGAGCTGCTGCGTTCCTCCAGGGGAGATAAGGAGGCGGAGGGGAGGAATGCTTTCCCCTGCATGTCTGCGCACGACCCAGACCCAAACAGGAGCAGCAACGCGACTGGCAGCTCCCCAGCAGAAGACTCTCAAAGCGCTTGAATGCAAGTCAAGGTGGCAAAAACAATCAGCCCAAAGGCTCGCAGACCTCCAGGACATGGTGAGCAACCACGTCACAATGCTGTCTGAGGGCTCCTTGCATGATTAAGGACATGGGGTTTACAGAGAGCTCAGCTCAGGGTGCTGCGATATCTGGCTCTGGGACATTCTTCTCAAGGGAAGCCCTCTACCACAAGGTATGATGGGGTATGGGCACATGAGCCTGTGTCCACACACACTCATACAGTGAGTCCCCTGAAGAATACTCTGCTCCCCATGATGGGAAGCCCACCCTGCATTCCCACTTCCAGACACGAGCATGGACTGGCCAGGCCTTGCCCACAGCGTGTTGAATACTGGCTTGGGAAGCGAACACCCCCGCTCCTCATATCCCTGAGCCAGCGGCGATTGAATAATGGGGAGATGTGGTGTATTGGCTGCCAATCTATTGATATGCATCCAGCTCCTCTCACCTGCACTTAACCAGTCCTGCTGGTGCAGCTACACTGGCAGAACTCCCCACCGCAGCAAAATCCAGTGGGGGAATCAACACATCAGACAAGCGAAATCAGCTTTGTTTAGCCAGCGCCTTTATGCTGGTATAACTGGTAGGGATTTTGCAGTGAAGCAGCCCAATTAAAATCAAACAAACACACAAACACACAAACCTTTGCTGACAGCATGAGGCTGTTTGATCCCAGGGTCCTCTGCAAACAGGTACAAAGGACTATTTCAGCGGCCAGTGAAAAACTCCTGTCTCTGGGGTGAAGCACAGAGGCAGAAGGCGCTTTGGCTGAGGCAAGTGACCAAAAATACCATAGGCAGCTGGAAGTGGAGGAAGAGTGAGAAGCAGAGGAGAGGTCTCAGCATGAGGCTTTGCCCACCGTCACTCCAGGCCCGATGTATCTGGCTGCTGGCTGCAGACATTCCAAGTTTTGGGATGTCGGGGTGCAGGGGTGTTTCGTCCCTAACAGCCACTTGGAGACAGGAATTTCCCCTGTTTGCACCATTGCTTGAAATGCCTGCTATGACACAAAAGCATAAGAATCCCTTTAGGTGAGGGCAGGAGCCCCCCTAACGCTGCATCCCACTGCATGGTCCAGTGGAAGGGCAAAGTGGGGGGGCAAGCACAGAATTGTTATTCCACAGCACATCAACACCATCCTTATTTTATTTTTGTGGTTTCCATTTGCAAATTGCCTAATTGTAATCCCTGTATATTGAAATAAAAATTAAACAGGGCCAAAAAAATAATTAAGATTACGGAGGATTGAATTTCAGAGAGCTAATACTGAAATTCCTATTTTAAGTCCAGTCAGCTTTAGGGCTGCCAATCAAAGGGTCACATTTGCCTTCAGTGACTGCTGTGCTAGGAGGCATTTCCTGACGCTGAGCGCCCTGGCTTAGCTGCCTGTTGCCGCGACAGGCAGAGAGCAAGCACTCCAACATATCAAATACCCAGCAGCTCACCACTCCTCTGGGGGACAGAAAAGAAATATTTGCCCTAACCTCATTTTCCAGTGATTCTGCAGCCTCAAAGTGAAGGAGATGTTCTCCAGAAGAGCTTGCGTCCGGGGGTGCATCACCACCCCAGGGTGACGCAGCCATGGCACTGGTCTCTAGTGGTCTCTGCCCCATCAGTGAGGACCCCTGATGTGGAAAGTGCCTGTATTTTGTTTCCACGGTCTCCACTCTCTTCCAGGGAGGTTTCCTGACCTGCCAGAACAGTTAAGAGGGAGGAGATGGATGAGTACAGACACAAGGTCCCTGCATGAATGTCCCCAGGATGGGGGAGCTCTGCCTGGGGCAGCTGCAACACTGAGAGAGCAGCCAGGGCAGAGATCTCCCCCGTGCTTCCCCTCTCTTCCTTGCCAAGAATTTTGCAATTACTTTGATGAGTTTCCCCAAGGGAATAAAAAGATTCAGGTGTGAGTAAGGAAACCAGAGGCATGCGGAGTCTGGCTGCAGCACGGGGGCTGGCTCAGGCTCCCACCTGCACTGGGGGGCTGCTTTGATGCCTGCAGCACACAGGAGCTCCCCTTTTGACTCCCAGAGACCATTTTCTCCAGCAATTTTGCCACACCTTGTTCTCCCACCATGTTATCCTCCTTCACAGATCTGCCCCCAAACAGGAGCACATCTCACCTTCTGTGCAAGGTCTTCTCAGCTCACATCACCAGTGGCTATTCACTGGGGAAAAAGCCACCTTCACAAACAAGCTTTTGGCATCTGACCTGTTCCCCAGTTCAGGGCAATTTGGGATTCTGACCTGGTCCAAAGTCTGTACAACAAACACCTTTACCAGATCCATGATTCCTCAGCTGCCTACAACAATTCAGCCCACAGGAAGCCCTCACCTGCTTGCTGGGTGGTTTCTTCATTTGTGTTAGGGGAACACAGATGTGCAAAAAAGGAGGTGAAGTGTCTTCTGGGGGAGATGCAGCACAGGCAGGATAGGAGAGGAGAAATTCTGCATTGGCCTCTCTGAAAGACTTCCTTTCACATGTAATTTTGGCATTGCTAACCCCCAAACTTGCTTCAGGAGGCCACAAATCATACATGTGCATCACACCTATGAAAAAACAAGCACGGGAATGACCACCATCAACAAAGACTTCCCCATAGAGGTTAGGCTCCACTTCAGAACATCCTGCTCCAGAGCAATGCCACCACCCAACTGCAGAGCATGGCAGTCAGCAATCTCAGACTAGGGGCAGCCCTTTCCAAACTGGGATCAGGGGAGCCAACCAGTCTGCCGAGCCCACAGCCCAGTTCCCTGTGCCTGTCCTGATGGCCTGCTGGAAAGCCTCGGCGTGGGCAGGGTTTGCAGCATCTCCCTGCCGGTATCCAAGTGCAGCGAGGGGCTCATCCACAGCAGGAAACCCCGGGGAACGTCCCAAGGGGGTGAGTGTTTAGGTGCAGTATGACAATCTATATTTACAGGAACACAATATGCACAGAAATACAGCGGGGACTCGCCCAGCTGGTGGAAACGTGGCAGCTCCGGCAATTGCACTCGACATACGAGAGATGGGATGCCAGCTAACACCTGCCTTGTGTTTGTACAACAGCACGGTACAGCAGCTGCTGCATACTCCCCCCCTCCTCCCCCCTGCATCCCAGACTGCTCCAAAGGTAAAGATATCGCCTGTAGGATAACCCAAAATTGCCTGGCAGCTCGGGCAACCACTCAGTGGCATCGCTGGGCAGGGATTGTTACCAGTGCAAACCAGGTTCTCTGGGAGGCAGCTATTGAAACATTGATGCCCACGGGTATTTTCTTCTCCCAAAGCTGTATCTCTTCCTTCTTCCCTTCAAGGCAAGTGTGTCATTTGTAAAAGCCTAGTGAAACCCTGAAATCACACTTGAACAAGCTCTAGGAAACAAAACTCCAGCTGATAGTTTGGCTGCAAGCACTGATGGCGAAAGAAACCCAGGCTTTGCTTAGCCTCTAAAAGCTGAGCAAAGCCAAATTTCAGCCCAGGTGAGCTCCTGTGAGGCAGTGCATGGCCCTGGATGGTATCTCTGTGCAGAGCAGGGGCTGGTGGCTGTGGGCTGAGCTGGAGGGGGTTCCTGAAAACGCCTGTGGGAGAACATAGGCCCACACCACCTTGCAGGACCACTATGCCCTGCCCTCAGCTCCGCTGCTGGTTTCCTCCATGATGCTGCTGGAGTCACTCATTTTCCCACATTTGCAGCCCTTTTGCCACCTCCCAGGTGCCACTGGGCTGTCACTGCCCCTTGTCACTGCTGCTGCGTGAGGCAGGGAGTACTTTCCCCTGTTCTCCTTCACAGTGCAAGCGAGAGGTTATCTCCCATAACCCCAAACAAAAGCTCACAAACTTTCCCCTGGATATTTTTAATTGCTGTTTGAATGACCGGTTTCTCCCCCACCCTCCTTGGCACGCTGTGTCAGGTGTGAAAGGCAGTTGTGCCAAGATCCAGACCCTGCCCTGCCCACCACAGGACCAGCTTTTATGCAGTGGAGTTGTACTTAAGCAAATGAAAAGCAATAGACAGAAACAGCCTGGGTTTGCTCCGAGCAGTCCAGTTTCTGCCAAATTACAGCACAGAGCACTTAGTCCACACAAAGTCCTGCTAAATTTAGTGCAGCTGGACCCAGTGAAATGCTAGATAAAAGAAGATTCACAAGTAAAGCTGCCAAAATACAACCCCCCTGGGAGGCGTGACAGATACTGCCCAGATTTCCTCGGGACAACAGCGAATTTGGAGCCAGAGCTGACACATGAAGATTTCAAGAGGACCTGCTGACCCCAGTGTGCACCTTTAGCGTGGTTTCAGGAGACAGATTTCACCAAGAAACAATGGGATGAATTGAAAGAAAAAAACCCAACAAAGTGGTTCCATGAATGTTCCGTGAAACCATTAAGCATCCACGGACTGGTGCCACGAGGGTGTAGGGGTTTCCTGCTGACTGAGCTTCCACTGCAGTGTGTCCAGCAACAAGGACACAAAGAGGGTCTCTTCATTTCCACCTGGCCACCTACTTCTCCAGCCCCTGAGGAGCAGGGGCCGTGCAGCACCCACAGCTAGGTGGGCATCGCTCACCCCACGGCCCAGGCAACACACGGCAGGGCACCACCAGGAGCAGGGCAAGGTGCCAAACGCTCCCACTTCAAAGCTGAGCCCAGCAACCGGCTCCTCTGTTGGTTTTTTATGACGCCGCTATTGCTCACCTGGTGAATTCCAGGTGGGGAGTGGAACGATAGACGGGCCAGGATGGCCTCACTCACCGTAAAGTTCAGGTGCAATGTGCAGCCTGTAAAGACAAAAAACCTCTGGAGTTTCATCCTGAAATCGCTGCTCTGGGACACGAGGGTTTGAGCAGTGGGGACGAAAGGTGTGACAATGGCAGCGTTTGTCACCTCCGGGGAGAAGGTAGGGTTTTAGCCCAGTACTGGAGAGAACTGGATTACAAGGCAAAGGGATATGCAGGAAGGACTATCACGGGCTGTGTCTCAAGAAGGAAAAGTACAGCAGCAAGGCACTCCGGTGGGAAGGGCTGGGTCATTACCACATCTGCCAGATGTCTACCGTGCGGCCTTGGGGGAAGTTATGTCATTTCTCCACCCCGCGTTTCCAGTCTATGGAGGCATTTAGATGACAGTATTTGCAAACCAAAAAACAAAAGTCCTATATATATATAAAATAGGCTTACTCAAGCCCAAGTAACTTCTGTTTGTTGTATTCAGAAAAGGGCTGTTTTCTTTGGCCACGGCTCTTACACACATCTAAAGCCCAAAGGTGTGTGCCGGTCTGTCAATCCTTGTACTGTTACACCACTAAAGCATACAGCAAAGCAGAGAACAGCATCCAAACACTGTGGAGAGCCAAAAGTCCCCCCACGCTATACTAACAAGCAGGTGACAAGTGATGGACTGTACAGCCCGGGTATTTGGGACTGCTGGCACGTCTCTATCAGACAGTGACCCTGGGGACATCCCTTGAGGATTTTCAACAGCAGAGGCAGGGTCTGGCATAACAAATCACTCACTGACTTGGCAACACCACTGCGATTTGGCACTGTGGCAGAGACAGCAGCAGAGATATTAGTAGCCAGGTGTGCACATCTGGAGCAGCATACACAGGGACGACACGCAGACCCTTCCCCTCCTAAGACAGTCTGGGCATTGCCTGGACTTCTCAGGGCACCGATCCACTGAGACCAGCACTACTTGCACTGATGTACCCTCAGAAAAGCTGCAGATACTTCCCTGCTTTGCTGGGGTGACAGACTGGGGAAAGGAGCAGGGAGTGTGAGGAGCTCCTGCAGGCAGACAGAAGTGAGCGTATGCTTAATCAGCTTAGCCAAAATAGATGAATAGGCACTAAAACGGGAGAGTTCCCTCAGAGAGCCATCCAGGCAGCAGACAGAAACCCTGTGGAAGGAATGGAATGTGCAAATGAGCAGCTCTCCCCAAGATATGATCTGAATCAACCTGAAGCAGCCCCGGCCAGAGGCACCATCTGCTCAGAGCATTCCACAAGGACATCCTGCTCGACGGTGTCAAAACCAGCAGAAAGATCAAGGAGCATTAATACAGAACATCCCCCCGAGCCGGCCGGCAGGGATAGATCACGGCAGACCTTCAAAAGGGATGTCTCAGTACCATCCCTCCTGCTCAAGCCAGGCTGGAATTTATCAATGGCATTGTATGCACAGAGGTGTGACTGCCGCTGCAATGCAATGGCTCTCTTGGAAGAGGGGAAGGAATGGCAGGATGGACGTCAGACAGCAGCTGACAAATCATCCAACAAAAGAGACGGCTGCTGTGAGACAGAAGACGAGACATCCAATTTTAGTGCTCTAACAAAACAAGCCAGCAGCGAGGAAGCCCTGATAGAGGATATGGCTTCAAAAGAACCATCAGTACGTTTGCAAGCAAAGGGTCACTCAATCAGATCATAAGGGGAGCAACGAATTCACGTCACACATCTAAAGTTCACCTACTTGGTGTGATCACCAGAGAGTTCCCACAAGATGCAGGATGTGGCTGATAGAAGCACGTGGCTGACAAGCAGGGACATAGTCTGATCTTACAATCTGCTGCGTATCTCTGGAAGGGGCAGGTTACCTCTGCTTTGCTTTTCCTCATCATGTCCTGCAACAACAGATGCCATTTTTGAGCACTCATGGGCAGGCAAGGCAACTCCTGGTCCTGTGTCACCCCTAGTGAGCCAGAGCGCTGGAGGACTGACCAGAGCAAACAAGGGGCAGCGCCACATGCTCCTTAGAGCCTCACCTCCCTTAAACTATTGCTCCTTTTGGAAACAGCATGCACAGGAGCCCCCAAGTCTCTAGAGGGTGTAACCATGAAGACATCACTCTTGCCCCTACCCCAAGGACCCACCATGAGCACCACTCCCTTCCAGACACCCTCACTTCCCTCCACTCGCTGACCATTGTCATTCCTCATGTGTCCTAGGTCCAGCAGACACAAGCACAGCCCATCCCTGCTTTGACAATCCTGGCATGTGGGGAGGGAATGCAAACCAGGAGATCACCCCTTTGTGTCTCAGCTCCTCAATGCATTTCATACACCAGTGTGGCTGTCTGAAACAACGGAGGGAGCTGGATTACAAACTCAGCTCTTTCCTTAAGGATTTTGGGAGGGGACAGGCATTAATGGGGAAGATGAGAGTTATCCCGCTTTTCCTTGTGTGGTGGTTGTATCAACAACACCACGTGTGATGTCTGAAACAGGCAGCTCAGGCCATTGGCTGGACATGTTGCTTGGACCTTAGGAGTTAAGATGGTTCAGAGAAAGAAAAACAAACAAACAAACAAACAAGCACTGGAGGCCAGCCAAAGGCTAATTAGAGCTGTACAGCATTTGCCAGAAAAGCCCCCTGCTGAGCTACAGCCTACCCTGGCAGAGGGAGCTGTCTGTCTGTCCAGACAAATCACATCCCCAAACAGCTCACGGGCAAGAGCTCTTCTGGGGGTGCCCCTCATCTCTCCCCCCAGGTCACCTCAGCAGCACCCTGCAGGGCCAGATGCCACTTCTAACCCTCCAAATACAAGGTTGTGCTGAGAAAACATATTTAGGCTGAAGGAATGCAATGTACAAGAGGAAAAGCCTCTTCTGGCAACTTGGATTTTAAGAAAGAAAGGTGAAAACTTCACAGGTCCTCCTGGAGAAGCTGGAATGTCACCAGCTGTTTGCAGTACAGCCAGGGGACAGCGAGCCGAGTCGGTGCCACCGAGTACACAGCCGCTCAGTAGGGCTCAACCGCATGACATCTTCACGCTTGGCTTGTTCGGTTGATCTCATTCATATACAAAACCACGGCAGGCCCTGGGAACTCGGTGTAGTTACTGTGTTTGAGATGCATTTTAAAAACCTCGTTCTAACTGCATCAAAATTGAATAACTTGGCAGAGAGTCCATCAGACAGACTTGTGTTTCAAGACATAGCAAGAAAAGAAGATGGTTTGTGCAATTATGCCGACAGTAAAAAAGCTGAACTTAATTATGACTTCAGCAATGATGACATATTTGTGATGATTGTGTTCAAGATCTGCAGATAAGAGGACATGGGTAAAGTGCTGGGTTCCCCAGACTCTGTTTTCCACTCTCCTCCCCTAAGGAAACGATCCCACTGAAGACCTTAGTCTCTTCCTCAGCCTGTCGGTCCTCCCCCAGTAACATTCAGCTTCTCTAGCTAAATTTAACAAAGGACCAACAAACAAAAAATCTGGGCCACGGTGAGAGGTCCTGCAACAGGACATCACCTTTGGCTGGGATGCCAAGGAATAAAGTGCAGACACAAAGGAGAGAGAGTCCAACAGAGGCCACAGAGCCACGGGGAATCATAATCCACTGCTCCCAGAAAAGCTTGCTAGATGGCAAGACTTTCTCCTGGAGGCTCACAGTACCTCACAGTAGGTGTTAAAGGTAGCTCCCTCTCACCCCTCCCCTCTCTCACTGGCTACTGGTATTGCACTAGTGTTAAAGAGCTGAAACCATAACAAAGGGACATCTTGCTACTCCTCCAGGGTCTCCTGCACACAGCGCTGCAAACACACAACAAGAAGCCTTTTGCTGCCAGAGCACACTTTGCCTTGCTTCTATTCCAAACTTCAGAGTGGATTCAAATTCAATTCCAGCCATCTCAGGCTGCTAGAACAGCCACCCCTCGTACCCACCACCTGCCCAGGGGGCAAAGGTGATTCCTTTCCATGTCTACCCCACTTCCCAAATCAACGTCCTTCGTATTGAGATCATGCTATCCCAGTAAGCCAGAGCAGACATCTAGATCTGGGTTACTGTGTCAAACAACTGCCAGATATCTAGGTCCAGAAATTCTCATTGAAAACTCTGGCAGTCTTAGCAGCATGAACAGTGACCAAAATACTTGCTGGAAGGGACTTGTGGAGGTCTCTAGTCCAAACCTCCTTCAAGCATGGCCATCACCAACAGTAAGTAGATCAGTTGGCTTCGTCTAAATGAGCCTCAAAAACCACCCAGGAGGGAGATTCTCTGACCTCTCTGGGCAATCTCTCCCAGTGCTGCACCATCCCCATGGCAGAGAGGGTTTCCCAGTATCTGATCTGAACCTTGCAAGCTGCATTGTGTGGCCACTGTCCCTTGGTTTATGATCTGCCACTGATGAGAAAAGCCTGACTCCACCAACTCTGTAACTGCTCTTCCAGGAGTTGTGAGATGTTGCTAGATTTTCTTCACATTCCCTTCAGCCTCCTCTTGACCAGACTAAACAAGCCCACCTTCCACAGGTCCTGAACATGCTGGTAGCTCCCTACCAGACTCCCTCCATGTTCTCACAACCCTTCTCACCCCAGGGTCCCAGAATTGGATGCTAATGCACTTGCCATTGGCACAAATTCAGACCAGCACTCAACATTTCTGGAGCTCAGCAGCAGCCTGATGCTGGGTAATCCCACACAGGCAATTTCTATCCAGCAGGACCATTGAAGAGGCATTGCAGTGAAATACTGGGAAGAAAGACGAGACACAGGAGCTCAGGATACCACAATATGTGACATCCTGAGCATGACCAGAACAGAGGCTGTCATCACAGCACCAGGCAGAAACATGTCCTATAGTCAAAATGGCTCTCCTGGGCTTGTTGCTCTTCACAACAAGGAAGAGCTGGCAGGCAGCAGGGCAAGCCTACATCCCACTCAAACAGAAGGAGTCTGCTACCAGGTTCAAAGGGCCTGACTTCTTGCTCCATGAGAAACAGCATCAGCATCTCTGAGGACTCTCTCCCAGAGGATGCTGTGACCTGTTGGTCCTCTGCCCAGCAGAGGCACATTTTATCCTGTAGTGCCTTCATCAATCCTTGCTGGTCTGTCACCCACAGCCACTCGTGCCTCCACTCTTCAGCAGTTTCATTGTCCAGCCACCATGCTGCAGGTCCCTGCCGTGCCCAGGGCTGAGCAGGCTCTCTGTTCTTCTTGAGGTGAGGCCAATACTCTTTTCAGATCCTCCAGCTCTTTTCAAGCTGGAGGAGGCAGCTCAGCCCTACCTGCCCAACCTGGGCTGTTTGAATTTCAAGCACTGACAGGTAGGGACTTGCCGTCTTGCCCTTGGTTTCCATAATGAAAGTCCCCAGAGGATTTGTTTACATTGACATCTAGGGTCAAGCCTGAGGGTTAACTCCACCCAGCTTAAGCCTACCTCAGAGCTTGCACCGAAGCCATCCGCTCTGTCCTTCCTGATCCTCCAGATGAGCTCTTCAAGGAATCAGTCTTGTTTCTCCTTCTGGGCTTGTCTCTAATTAGGGGTGTTAGAGACAGGAAGTGGGCTCCGCTCAAGACCAGGCAGCTGTAGGTTTGGTGTTGGCCAACTGCTTGATCTTGCAGGTGAATGGTTTGATCCCAGGCACAAAGCACAGAGGCGTGGGACTGACACGTTGATTTCTCCTCACAACCTGAGGCCTAGCAAAGCTGTGGCAGAAAACCTCCAAGAGCAAAGCTAAAGGAGGTGTCAGAGTAGATGGGCAGCAGAGCGGGGGCTGGAGGTGTCTCTAAAGCCAAGCTTTAGCAATTTCCCTGCTATGGCCTGAAACCACATCTCTAACATACTTTGTGCTATACACCCTTATAAGCCAGGAGCATTTTACAGACCACCTGGAGCAAGGGCCACTTCCTGCAACTTCTCCAGCATGTGCCTGTTGTGACACAAATGCACTTAGGAAGTCACCAGCTGCACTCTTTGAGCCCTTGCTCCCCAACATGTTACTCTTGGAATTCCTTGTTACTCACCAAACACTTAATCAAGGACAAGCAGTTCTTCCAAATACCTGGTCTCCTACCTTTCATTGCCCTACTTTGTCATTTGTACCTTTGTCAAATGAGCCTGCTGGAATCCAGACAGCTCAGCAGCTCTGGGGACAAGCCACCCCTGCTCTCAGGTAGCCCTGGCAGACCACATACCACACCTCTGAAAAGGGTTGGAGGGAAGGAAGCCAAGAAGAATAACTGAGACACAGTGTACCAAAGGTGCCTGCATTGTCAGTTTCTGTGTTGTTTTTCAGAGCTGCCCTCTAATTACAGTCCTAGGCTGTATATCATCAGGATTTTTATTTGACACAGCAACACGCACCAGCCTCTAGTGGATCTAGTCTGACCACTTTGTGCAGAAGTCCCTGTTTGTGCAAACGTGGCGTTTGCTTTGTCTACTAATTGCAAGGACACAGAAGCTACAGCTGTGCTAAGAAATTTTTACTGGAGTTTAGAGAACACCAAGTAATCCCCAGAAGCCAATAAAATGGCTTCCCCCTCAAAATAGCCATTTCAGAGGCCAGTTAAACTGGATCCCTAATTCATCAAGTAAATGAACCCCTTCCTGATGTGCTCCACAAAACAAGGCACGCTGCAGAGAACAGTGCTGCCCTCTCTCCAGAGCTTCAAAAAACCAAACCAACCACCAATATGGAATAAATCATTCTTAACTCTCTAGGAAAAAAAACCATAAATATTGTTTTATACGAAGGAGCATTTTTTTCTCTTTGAAGTCACCCCGCACAGCACAAATATGAGCCTGGGTGATGTTCCAGACTTCCCGAGATTCCATTGCCCTTCCTGAGCTTTTTTGCTGATGTGATTTGTGTCCAGTCACATGAGCTGGCTACAACGCTCTGCGCCTACTGAGATAGGCATAATCACGGGAACAGCAGTCGTTTCTTACAGATTTTGGAGGCACAGCACCTTCACTTCAGCCCTCCAAAGGTCCCTTCAATCACCACACCCTGCCCGCCGAGAGGTGAGCAGATGTACTGAGCAGCTCCACGTGATGGAGTCAGTGCATGGAAAACAGCAGAGAGACATTTGGCATTTTCCTGCAACGTTTATGTCCCACTGGAAAAATAAAAGACATGAAGAAAAATAGCTATCCAAGCAGAGCAATTATGTTCTCCTCTGCAAGCTGTAATCCTGCATCACATTCATGAGCCTTGGGAACGGGAGAGCCAGGCAGGTAACAGTCTCTGGCCCCATCCAAAGAGAAGATGCCTACCCCTATTTCACAATGTCTTTGAATGGTTTTGTTTCCACCCCATCAATGATACCCACAAGTAGCCCAAAGGAAATTTACTGGGACCAACCTGCCAGCTCCACATTGATCTCCCAGTTGAACTGGAGGCAGCAGGTTTCCAGCCAGCAGCAGCCCCTTGCTCTGTAGCTGTCTGGGTTCAACTGTGCAATGCCTACATCAGAAAGCACCTTGTAGGGGTCATGTTCCTCTGTGCTGAAGTTCCAGAGCTACTTCCCAGTCCATAAGTACTCGAAAACATGTTCCTCTTAAACTGTGCTAAGCTTCTCCAGAAAGAAGGGCAAACACACACAGAGAGAAAGGAATGACAGCACTCATCACCTCTTTCAAGTCTGCTCACTAAGCTTCCTTCGTGCAATCTCCTACCAATGCATCACTCTAAATGGTGGCTCCTCACCAAAATGGACATAGGAAGCTTCTGCAGTGGATTAAGGGGCTCAACCACTAACATAAATCAGCTGAGCAATACACCAAGTAAATGAGCTGTGCAGGACAGCAAGGCTAAAACACACTCTAAACTTAGTGAAAAGACATCCTCAGCCACAATAGATCGAAGTCCTCAAAACAGTCCTTTTCTGTACCATTAAAAAGGATGCTGGGCTATAAAGTGTCACCTCTTTGGAGGAACAACCTGACCAGAGTGAGAGCATGGCACAGTTCAGGCAAGATCCACACACAGCTTTTACTGTGGTCATGTCCCAGGTTGTCCACGGAAACCTCCAGGAAATGCATCTGTGCAACCTGAGGTATCTCTAGCAATAAGGTCAAACCCAGTATTTTTACAAAATACCAAAAATGGGTATCAGGACCCTCAAGTATTGGCCTCTTGCTGTAAAATGTTGCTTATTTTGATTCAGATAATACCAGTGTTTATCACAACCGACCACAGACTATATCCTGCCCACAGGCACCCCCCCTGCGAGCATACGGCTTTTTCCCCCACTTTTCACCATTTGCAACGTGATTGCAACCCCTGAGAGCCTACCAAAGCGGGCATTTTCCAGAGCATTTCACTAAACGCTGAGGAGCAAAGTTCAGAGCATGATTATGTACATGTTAATCTGATAAAAAATAAAACCTGTGTCCTGTCAATATACTTGGGAGTGTCATTTCCAGAGGTACTGCCTGGGAGTTTCCCTGGCCAAGCACTGCACGCCAGGAGAAATATGCTCTGAAGGGCAGGTACTTTGAAAAGCTTTCAGCCTTAGTCAGGGTCACGTTTAAGGGAAACGGCACCTTTTCTGAGGAAAATATACTTTAACGAGGATGCTCAGAAGCCACTTAGGAACTATCAACAATATCTTGCAGAGGAGGACCAGTGATATATGCATCCCTCTTACAAAGACAGGATAAAGCCTATGATGAAGTCAGCCCCATAATTAGAACAACTTTCAAATACCAAAAATATGAGAGAAATCAAGTAGAAGCTTCCCTGGAAACACCACAGAACTGCTCCCTGAAGCATCACAGCCAGATTATTGGTTTTTTAATCCAACTGACAAACTGACAAAAACTCTGTACTTGCTTCAGAGAGTTGTTCTCACCTCCCTGAAATAGCTTCCACAAGTACAGCATGACCCAAGTGATGGTCCCTCTAAGCTCACAGGACATGGGACCCCGCCACAGTGACCAGTAACAGACAGCAGGCTACATGGCACAAGTTGAAGAAGTTTGCAATGATGTATGAATTCAGCCATCTCTCTACCACAGCCCAACGGTTGAGGGGAAGGAGGGACAAGGTAACAGAAGTGGCACACAGGGCTTTGCTGAGGGGACACCCCCCCTCACTGCACAACACCCATCCATCACTCCCCCATGGGGACAGGCTCCACCGTCCTTACTACTTGCCCAGCGCAGCCCCTCACCACGTGTTGCATGGGAGTATCACCAGGAGAACCTCTGAAAGGGCAGAAAGCAGGACCCATCCTCTCCACCAAAGGGGACCCTGAGCCTCCGCAGGCAACAAACTCAGTCATGGAGCTCCTCTGTGAACGGACATAAGGCCCTTTTGAACCTACTCTTTAGTGCTGTGGCTGGCATGAGCTGTTCTCCTGTGCCCCAGCTGATGAACAGGAGCGCTGCTGCCAAGTCTGCTGATCAATTAAAAAAGGGATAGGAAAAGCCTGGTGGTTTTTGAAGGAGCAGCAGAAACTCAGTGCTCAAGGCAGCAAACACAATTTGCAGTAACAAACAGAATCAAGCCCAAGAGCAGCTCACTGCTGATATTCAACCTGATTTTCCTCTTAAACACCTACTTTTACCGGCAGAGAAACTGATAGCATTAAAGGCAACTACGATCAAGCTGATGGGGAATGCTGTGAACTTCTTAAACAGCCTTCCTCATTGGCTTCATTCACCACCTGCAGCCCTCAGCTTCTCAAGCACCAGGCAGGCTCCCCTCCACCTCGGTTCTGTGAGCGGGACTAATTTTCATCAGAGACAAGGCAGGCGACTAATTACAGTACACATTTCACTTGTAAAGGGACCCCAGGGAGAGGAGGAGGGGGAAGGTAGCTCTTGGCCTGCTTCACCACCTAAAACAGTTTGTAGTTGTTACTGTAGAAATAAATATGGTGACAGCCAACCGATGCCTGCGGAGCGATTCACCCATTAACCTACCATCCACCCCAGTTCACACCCACCACCCTCTCCGTGCCCCATTAATATTTATGAGGATGACGCGTCTCTTTGACAGGAACTTGTGCCTCCGACGACAACAGATGTTATACCATTTATGAAAGAAACTACTCAAGCATTTCCAATGGACCTTGTCCATGCTCATCATGTCTTTATTCCGCGCTCTGATTATATTATCCACGGAGAGCCTGGGTGACCTACTGACTCAAGCCCAAGAACGGGGACGGCAGCACGCTTGCCTGTGGAGTCCTTACAACTTCCCAGAGTTGCATTGTGTCTCTGTGGAGCTGATTCTGGGAGCTGGAGACCTTTCAAATGCACCTGATATCTCAAACAGAAGCATGTGAGGCATTACGCGACAGACACCCCCGTCTCAGGAGCATTTGCCTCCAGAACACATGGCAAGTAGCTGAGGCTGCAGGATTGCCTCCCACAGTTGCCTTTGCCACTGTCACCACAGCTGCCTCAGCGATCATACGTGATTTACCAAGAGTTAAAACCTGGTATTATACGCTGCGTTCTACTGCTCTACACAGGGACTTGCAGGAGAATACACGCAGCAAGGCACTAACCCCGTATCTCTGCAACAACTGTGCTCCTCCTGGGCTAAAATGTAATTTATATCACGTGTGGGAGCCCCAAAGGTTAAGCTCCCACCCTCCTTTGAGAAGAAAGCAGTGCCCACACACCTCCCCAGCAGCAGGCTGGGTTCAACCTGGAAAGAACGACATGGTTAAGTTGAGAGGTTTGTCGACTTCTCCTTCAGGAACCACCGTGCATGGGCAAGCACTGAGGTACGAGACAAGGCATCTAAGGACCATTTTCTTTTATTAGATTGCAGTTGACATTTCCATTAAAATGCATGAGGTTATCATGAATTGCTTCACCTGATGTGACGGAACTTGTTTCAAGTGGCACAAAAATGTCACATTATCCCTGTAGGCTGGAGCAGATAGCCTGCAGTGGCTTCCTCCTCCAGAACAGCAGCTCTAGTAATGCCCTGATATTTATGGCACATACATTTTTAATGCCCAGCACAAATGGCTCCAGCATTTGTCAACTCATTTGACCCGCAGCTTTTCAAAGAAAATACAGGAAAGACGCGTTGCAGAGCAAGAGCTAACAACCTGTATAATGCCTCGCCACCAGCACCCACCAAGTCAGGACAGAAATAGGATGTTATAGCCACGGCCAACTCCCTCTGGCTGTTCTTGGCCAAGACTCACCAGCCCGCTCCCAGACTCTCCTCTTCCTGTGCATCTGGAAGTCCTCACCCTGTGCCTGTGGCTCCTCCCCGCACAAAACCATGCAGATCTGAGGCTTGTGAGAACTCATTGCTGTTGAGTGGCCACCAGCATTCCATCACCCAAGTCCTGACACATCTGAACTACAACCCAGGTCAATTCGGTACCTCCTTCACTTGACGTTTTCCTGGATTAACACTGCAGCATCTCTAGCCTGTTAACCCTGAAACACAACCAACCGCAGGAGAGAAGCCTGACAGATTTGGGGGCTGTGTCTGCAGCCACAGCAGCAAAATGTTTCACGTGTAAAACCCAGGGTTTGAGCATCTCTGCTTGCATATGTTGGGAAAAGCTAAGCTTTCTCTGAAAACAGGCTCACAAACTCTTTTTCCACGTGATTACACACATTCAGCACACTTTATAAACACGTGTGTGTGTATTTGTGTGGTTTTATGCATGTTTGCTGACCGTTTGAGTCCAACTTTGGTTCAGAACAAAGACAGCACCTGCAGAACCATGACACCCATTCCTCTGCTGTAGTTTGCCCCCAAACAACCACCTTTTTTCCCTCCCATTTAGGCTAACAGTGAATAAACTACACACAAAACGCAGTCACAGGTGTCTCTACTTGCTTAAAGACAAAAATGTTACGGACCTGGCCTGGCCTAAACAGCATTTCTGCTCAGTCTGTGTTAATGGCACCAATGAGAGGGATGAGCCAAGCTCCACATTGCATTACACGGGGCATTGGGTGCTTCAGAAGCAGAAGGACAGATGCCATCATCTGCCCCAGGATGCTCCTGCCTGGTGCAAAGAAACGCGTCACCTACAGAGCAAACTCTTTGCCAAAATGCAAGCATTGCTGCTTTAAAACAAAAGGAAGAAACTTAACAGAAACACCTGCCCAGGAATAAAACCTCCTGTCCACGGCAGTACAAAAAGCAGAGTGGTCTGAGCTTAGGTCTCCAGCCAAGATGTCCCACGTGCCAGCTTTATCTCTGATGAGCTCCTCCGGGATGGCTGCAAGAAGATGGTGCTGAACATCTCTATCTGGGTGCGCTCTTTGATCAGACATGGATCAATATCTTGTTTATATGGAGCTTTGAAGATGCAAAGCTAGATGCAAGAGCTACCCCAGTCTCTCTCAGAGCACTTGCCATCACCCGCTGGACAACAAGGGGACAGGTCAGCCAGCCACCTGCAGATGCAGACCAGTAAGAAGCAATAGCTCCCTGGGTGCCAGGGCTCTCTGAGCAGCCCTGGGCGCACCAGCTCTCACCCCAAAACCTCTCGGCAAAGAAAAACTCAGCCCCACTAAAAGCTGTGGGTCTTCCCTGGGCCCGTTTTGGAGGCGGGGGGGTGAAAGGCAGGAGGGAGGGGAGCGACGCCGGACACGGAGGAGGAGGAGGAGGAGGCGAGCGTGCGGCTCCGCCGACCCCAGCGGCGTCTCCCGTTTCCTGGGGCGGTAAAGAGAGGACGGGCATTAGCGAGGGGAATAAAAGGGGAGAAACAAAGGAGCGGGAGCGAACACCTGTCGCTCCCCTCGGGGACGAGCCCTGACGCCTTTATTCGCCCCCGCCGGCCGGGGGAACCGCAGCTGCCAACTGTCATCGGCATCGGGTTACCGCACAAAGCGGGGCTGCCCGCCTCCTCCAGCCATGGCAGACGGGGGCACGGCACCCACCCACAGCCCCACGGCCACCGGGCAGCCCAGCAATCCCCACCCCGGGCTGGAGCAAGCCCGCACGGCCGCAAAGCACGCCGCCCGACCCCAGCCTGTCGCCCCCGGGCACGGCACAGCCCACCCCGCCCCGGCGTGAAGGGCCCGGTTGGAAAAGCCTCCCCATCCATTTAGGACGGAAAGTACGGACCC
>VZTM01032486.1:491117-521384 GCA_013400555.1 Jacana jacana
AGCCTCCGCGAAGCGAAGAGGCAAGCGGCCCCGGCAGCGAACCGTTGCCCGCACCGGGCCAACAATGCCGGCGGCGAACGGCAACCACAGCTTCGCCGCCCNGGGTGGGGCCGCGGGGGGGGGGGGGGAGCCGAGCCGAGCCTGGCCTCATCCCGCTCTTCTCTGTGACTCCCCCGGCGCAGAGGGCGGGCGGCTGCAGCGGGAGGCCAGCGAGCGCTTCGCCGCCGGCTACATCCAGTGCATGCACGAAGTGCACACCTTCGTCTCCGGCTGCCCCGGCATCGACGCCACCACGGCCGCCGAGCTGCTCAACCACCTGCTGGAGTCCATGCCCCTCGACGAGGGCGGCCTCCCGGACTTGATGGCGGACGTTTTGGCAGATCCCTGGCCCGGCGGCGAGGCCTTGGCTGCCGCCGGCCTGGCTCTCCTCCCCGCCTCGGCGCCTTCGCCTTCCCCCAGCGAAGAGACCTGCTCCGACTCGGAGGAGGTGGAGGCCGAGCCCGGCCAGACCTCCACCGAGGGACTGGACGCTTCCCGGCGGCGCGGCCTGCCCTCGCCCGGCTCACCCAAATCCATGTGGAGGCCTTGGTAAGGGAGGCGGCGGCAGGAGCGGAGGCAGACCCTACCTAGCGGGGAGAGCAGCCGGGCCCCCCCCAGCTCCCCTGCCCGCAGCTGGGCAGCTGTGGTTGGCAGCATCCCTGGCACTGTACGCTGTCACGGCCTGACAGGCTAATGGCCAAACGCATTAACATTTCGTGTGTGTGTGTGTGTGCGCAGCGGTTTTGTAACGTTAGGGGTTGTTTTTACGGGGGGGTGGGAGGGGAGGAGGGAGTCAGGGTGGTTTTTTTTTAGTAGCGAAGCTCTTCGGTGGGTACACAGCAGTTATGTTATAACCCTGCCCCTTTCTCTTTGGGCCCTTATAAGTGGCCCCAATATCACTACCTTTTTTTTTTTCTCCTAAGGAAAAAAAAAAAAAAGCCCTTGTGCGTTTTTGAGTCGCGGTGGTGAGCTCTGTGAGAAGCTGGGGTTGAGCCCGCACGGGGAGTTTGTAAGTGCTCTAGTGATAGAGATCCCTGAGAGGGGTTGGTGTGACTAGTGTCCCTGCGCGGTAGCGGTCTAGGGTCTCGCCTTCAGTGAAGGGAGAGAAGACTAGAAACCTGGTTGGAACTAGATGAGCCTTTGAAGAGAGACGGGTGGCAGGGTGCCTTTTAGAAGGGAGTGTCCTTATGCACATTTTGCTTTTAGCACATTTGAGTTTATTGTGACTTTATGTATATTAGGGTGTCAAATGTTTTTTTTTTATTTTTAATCTTTAATAAAAAAACAAAACTGAATTCACAACCTATTGCATGTATTGTGGAGTATGACACACTTCTAACCAGTTAAAATTAAAACTGCAGTTCCCTCTTGTTAAACTGTTAACAAAAGTATGGAAACAATGCCAGTTATTTAAGCACTTAATTCTTGTTCTAAGCATTGTTAGCTCCAGTACTGGAATTCAAATGTTTCTTTTGCTTAAGACTAGAAGACACTTAAGTTCTTGCAGCAAGCACGGTCCCACTGGTGCAGGGTTGATGGTAGGCCACAGAATTCTGGATGCTGCTCTCAAACCTACTCTACTTGATCTGCCACCTGAAGGTGTTGCTCGTGTGTCTACAGTCCTAACTTCACAGGTGCTGGGCACATCCTTTCCTAGGGCAAGACTTCATGGGAGGGTGGGTTGCTGTTTTGGGGTTGGGGTTTTTTGGTTATTTTGGTTGCTTAGAATTTTGGTGGGTTTGTTTTTTCTTTTTGTTTTGTTTTTGCTCTTGAAAGCAAAGTTGAATGGAGGGTGCAGTGGACTTGAAGTACTCTTTACAATTAAAAAAGGGTTTCTACGGGGCTGTGGGGGCACCCTCAGCTTTCTTGTGTGTGAGGTTCGACCCCTCCCCTGTTCCTACTTTTGGGAGATGCCAGGTTATTTTTGCTGCAAATAATAGCTTACAGAAGGATGTCATTGTAAAGAGAAACACCAAATGGATTGTGAAGTTGCTTAAATAGATGGAAGTTCCCAAACATAGCACAAGCAAGAAAGGAAGCAACCTAACTACCAAGGGACTAGACCTGTAACTTTCTTTTGTTAACAACCCCATGGAATAATAAAAATGGAAACCAAGATATTGGTAAGACCTCTCCTTTCCAGTTTTCTTTATGTTACCTGAGCTGAGTGTTCCTTATTTCAAGTTGGGAGTCAAAGTTGTTTGGTTCTTCTCATCCCCTTTTGTGCCAGATTCCCTCTGAATTGGGGGGGGAGAAAGGCACAAACCACCTTAGAGCTTCTATAGTGACCTGACAGCGTTAGGGAGGGAGTTCAGCATTTTCAAGTGTAAATGAAGGAGGGACTTGGGACACTTGCACTAGAAGTAACACCCTGCACCCAAGATGAGCCTGTACCCCCAGAGCCCCAGCACAAGGCAGGGTCTATTTTTATAAAGCTACTTCCTCCAGGTACCACACAGCATTTGATACTTCAGTGTCCAATTCTGCTTATTTAGTCCAGATAACAATACCTTCACATGTTACATGGCAAAGTACGTTACCCTGCGGAACTAGGACAGAGGCCCTTGCTTTTCACATCTAGAAAATACCCCTTTCTGTAAGGAGCTCTCGAGGGAGGCAAAGCCACAGCCTGTTTCCTTAACAGCAGCCACCGCAGCCCAGCCTGTGGCCCCCAGCAGCACGCGCACACACACACACACACAGCAGCCTGACAATGCGCCACTGGAGCTGGCTGTGACATCCAGGGTTGACCCTGGGCTGCTGCAGTTGCTCTATCCCCTCTCTGCTGCAGGAAAACTGCAGGCAGCTCAGCTTCATTTCCATAGGAGGAAAGAGCCCCAGGTTAGGGCTCTGCTGCAATGCTCCTGTGAAAGCAAGTGCAAATCCTGACACTTCAGCGACAGAAAACACAGCTGAGAGTCAACATGAAAGTGCCAGCTTTGGTTCAGCAGTGGATTGGGTGTGGGGGGGCTTAGCAGCCAAGTCACCTCTGCTGAGCAGCATCGCAGGCAAGTTGCTTAACTTTTCCAGTCCTGGCTCTGGAGAACAGGAGGTGAAGCTTCCCTTCCCCCTTTACCTGCTCCCCTATGGATGTTGCTGGTTGCACTTTCCACACCTGGGGAAAGTTCTTCCCCAGCTGGTGGGCCTGCACATCTGCCACCACAGCTGGAGACCCAGCCCCATCCCATCCCAGCTGCTGCAGAAGGAAAGGGGCAGAGGGGCTGCTAGCTCTCCCAAATCCAGGAGGGTTTAGGAAGAGCCACAGCAGAGGGATAACAGATCTTTCCCCTGTGTGCTCCTCAGTCCTGTACAGGCTGAAAAGAAAAAGGCAGGTCAAAGCAATGCTATTAAAGGTTTTTTAAAAGTGTCAAGACTATTTTAGAAATGTGCTAGCAATATGGGCTTTTTTTTTTTTTCNAGGTTTTTTAAAAAGTGTCAAAGACTATTTTAGAAATGTGTTTTTTTCCTTTCTCACCCTCCCCCCTTAAATCCACAAATTAGGTTCACAGAAAGTTTACATCCTCTGATGAGGTGTTGCTGGATTTCTGCATTTGCATTTCTGTACCTTACTGCAAAGGCGTCAGATCTGACACTTCCCTGACAAAGGCAGGGAGAGGTGAGTGTTTCAGGAGCGGGACTGGGGAAGGGGCAGTGAGGGAAAAGGAAGGTTTCCAGCAGTTCTGATGAAAAACCAGTGAAGCCTTTTCAAGGCCATCTTTATAGAAACTGCCTTTATTCTTTTCCATTCCAAAGTAATACAAACAGTCTGATCTGACACTGCGCCGCCCTGTAAGAGAGAGGAGCAGCACACCAACAGGAGGACTCTCCTTCGATACGCAGCTGAAGAATAATAGAAGGGCTCATTTTCCCCTCTCTTTGCATGTCATTCACTCACACCTGTTGCAGGGGGGGGAACTGCTCCTCGTTAGACCAGGCCAGCTGGGAGGACTTTGGTTCAAACCCTCTCCTAACTTCTTGGCAGCACACACCAGGTCTTTTGTCACAGTCCTCTGGCCAGGAGGCGTGATCCAGCTTTTGGATTGTCTAAATCAACTCCCATCTTCCTTTGTCTCCCACTAGCGAGTATCACGTAGCTTTTTACAGAGTTTTTCCTCTCCAAATGTTCGGGTCTCTATTCTGATTAAAACACATAAAACAGGAGACTAAAAGTCCCACCAGCAGCAGTCTCAGCAGCAGGGTTAGGGGCTGCACAGACACCACGAGGGAAATTGCTGCTACAAAGACAGCTCGTTCCTGTCTGTAACACAGAGAGCAGCCTACACTTCTCACTGTCCAAGATGCTGCCATTAGCAGAATGTGATGGAAACAACTCACACACAGGGAGGATTTATTTCTATGGGGATTGTGCTGGGATGAACACTGGTCAATCCCGGCACCCGGAGCCACGTTATGGTAAACTCTCCAGTTTGCCCCACCAGCCATGGCTTGGGCCATGCTCACTTGGACCACAGAAACACAGAAGCCAGTATGGATGGGACCCAGGAGGAGAACCTCCTCTTGCTGCACACACGGGCACAGTGGTTTGAACAAGGTTGTGTGGGAGGCACACAGAGAACTCAAGGATGCAAACTAATCCAGCTGTCTTCAGCAGCAGCCTGGCCTTCCCCTGCTTCCTAAGACTTATTTGCATTTTCTTGCATGAGATGCCTGGTTCCAAGTTGCATTTATACTCTTTTTTTTAATAGAGATTTCCTGTGTCCCCAGTTACCTAAATAGACAGTGTCGCTAAATTGTACGCTTTAAGCCTCTCAGGCTTCTGCATGAGCTGAGCTAAAGAAAAGGGGGAAAAAGTCTCTCTCTTCCCATGGGATTTTTAGCTCCCCATGCAACATGAGCGTTTCACTGTTGTTTTCAGCAAGCACAATTCATTGCACTGCATTTTAAGAAGGTTAAAAACCAAAACAAAACACAAAGCTGGTGCAGAAAGCATTCAAATATGAAAATGCACCTTACAGCAAGAGACCTGAAGCTTAATTTACTTAAACAAGGTGATGACTGAGGGTGATTTGATTGCATGTGTTATAATATACATATGTTAATTGCTCACTTACCAGCTGTGGAAGCCCTGGGTTCAAAAAGTCTTTTAAACCAATAAAGTAGAGCCTTAAATGCCAAGAGCTGGGTACTGGGTCCAAGCTGTTGGAAATGAAAAGGAAAAAGATTGAAATTAGAGACTGGAAGAAGCCATGAACTTCCTTTCTCTTAAATGTCATCAGGTCAAGTGAGACAGAATATTTTTCCAGGAGCAAACACAAGCTGCTCTGGTTACAAACAAAAGCTGCTTAGTAAAACAACAGCATACAAGCAATTATATTAGCTGATTCTTTCTGGCCTTAGATTTCTTAAGTATTAAATTACTGCAATTTGTGGTTTTTCTGTTTTTACATTGGTCTCAGTCTGAAATACAGGTTGAAAGCATGGTGAGTAGTTTGCTTTACATCTAGGGCATCTCCACACACGCGTTTGCAGACAGCTTCAGGAATCACACAGATCCATTCACCCTCAGCTAAACTCTGCAGAGCTCCAAGGCCATTTAAATACACAGTAAAGCAGCCTAATTTAAAATCATCATGAAAGAGGCACAGTTTAAAGTACCCTTAAAATCAGGCACCCATTGAGAAGAAAGGATAACTATTAAGCTTCCCCCAGAGCCTGCATTTCCACTCAGATACGTGCATCAAACTGGCTTGCAGCCTCCAGTGGACCTCTGTGGAAGCCTTGCTGTGTTTGAGAGTTTGGACCATCCACAGCTGAGGCACAGAATTTCATTCTCCTGACCCTAAACTGAGTTCACCAAAACATACCTGTGCTAAGCAAAGTCACTATAAAACCCCCTTCTAGTGTCACCATGTAACAGCCTTTGCAAGCAGTGTTCCAGAGATGAAGAGGGGGGAAAGCCCAGAAGAGACACATAACTCCATTATCAGCGCCATCAGACTTTTCCACCAACTGGGAAAGGTTGGTCACAACACCTATATGCCACACCAAGGCCTGAATAGTACAAGTTTCTAGCAAATTTTCCCCCTTTGGGGCCTACAAATGTTATTTGGTGTTTATGACTACCCTTCATGAAACAAGGGTGTCCTCATTACCCACATCTGACCCCCAATGTGGGTGGCATCTACTTGACACATTGCCCTTTTCCAAAACAACATACACTGATTCCTTTCATGCTCAACAGTTCTTCACCAGATGCCTGCAGATTCCCATCAGCTCCTACATTACATGTAGCTGAGCCAGGTCCAGCTTTCTGTCCTTCACAGGAACAGGTTAACTGGTCAGAAAACAAGTGCAATTGAATCCCCTTGGCCAAACAGAGGGAATATGCAGCTTCTTAGCAAAATCTAGGATTCTGGAACAAATCTCTGTGTAGCTGCTACTCTCAGAGCATCTGCAAGCCTCCCACTCATTGACCCGTCTATTGAACCAGCAGTTTCTCAATAAGCCAACCCAGGCTCTCAGTGAAGTCCATAATAGCAACCTGCAAATGAGAATGACATGTTCCTCAAGAGCCTTGGGGTGCCTGTACAGAGCGCCCAGGGTGTCCTCTACTTCCCTGAAAGCTTTACATGAAGCAACACCATTTGGAAAGATCCTGAACGTACTTGGTCTCCAAAAGAAGGTTATAAGACCCAAAGGGCACAACTACTCCCACATGATACTTTACATGCCCTGTGTGGACGCACACAGGCAGCTGCCCAGACCAGCGCTGTCATGGGGACAACAGGGACAACCAAGAGGTCTAGGCAGCTGCTCCTCTGCCGCGGTGTGTTATCTGCAGCACTTGGCTGCTTAGCGGTGACTACACTGGCTGTCACGGAGCACAGCCAGTCAGGGTGACTCAGTAACAGCGGCACAGAGGGCACTCTCAATTGCTGCAGGAAGCAGGAAAAATGATTCACATCCTTTCAGCCAACGCTGAACCAGAACGTCGTCCCGAGGCTCCAAAACTCCGGTGACAAAGGGAGTCTTCAAAATACAATGCCAAACCCCAAGATCCTGGCACTCTGTGCTGAGGAGTCTGTTCCCACCCCCGTTCCTTTCCAGAAGCACCACTCTTTTATTTGTGAAATTATAATCTACTCCCTTTAACCCTCTTAAAAAAAACCCACCAAAACAAACCAACCCAGGCAGGAGTGCCAGATTCTTACCTCTCAACTTCTTGCTAGAAGCTCTATCGGCTACATATCTGGGGAGGACAAGGAGTAATACCTGCTTGCTTTCACACCTGGCATTTTATTTCTTTTTTAAAAAGTTTTAAAAGATGTATTGAAAATATTATTATGCCGCTGCACCAGTTGTTACAACGACAACCAATAACATTTTGCTCTTGCACAGTTCCAGCAAGGCTTCTCAAGTATTATCGATGGTGGTTTTTGAAGGGGGGGAAGACAAAATAAAAAGAGAATCTGCCAACAAATTGCCCACATCTTTTGTGGGTTTATACAGTTACACACCATTCTACAGCTGTTACAATCAACCAGTTTATAGCACAGATATGAGAGGGGAAATGTTGCAAATGAGCTGACAAAAAAGCTTACCTATTGCCATGGGGAAAAGGGAAGGGGACTACAGTGAAGAACTCTCATTTAGACTAACGGGGAGAATGAATCTGCAAGGCCTGATCACTTATTTATATCTCAAAACTGTCCAATCTTCCCTGAAATCAAGGGTTCTGCTGCCATTGGCAGGAGTGTTGAATGTAGCCAGTGGTTTCTTGTGCTTTAACTTGTGTCATACATGAGATCAAGTAAGTACACTCAACACAAGCAAAGGCTTCTGTTTCTTAGGACTGAGCCTGCTGCCGGACACTTCACCCTCCATCATGTAGTCCAGATTTAACTCCAGAATTACATTAATGAAGAACTTGTCACATGTCTCTTAAGGTACATTCTTTTTATTGCCTAACTGGCCAATTCAGCTGAGAAAAACCTTCTCAAAAGTCATGTTCCGAAGTCTCCTATGACTAAAATATTATGAGACTCAGATATCGAGTGAAACACTAAAAATTTTGCATAAATAGCAGGTGTTCATGTATCTAGGGTGAATGACAGATGCCCATGCTCTATCTTCTCGTTTTATTTGGTCACCCCAAAGAGGTTTTGTAAGTCCCATCTAACCCCGAACACTTCAGAGACAAGTTCTCCTTGGTCATCCTAGCAATGGCCACTCTGACTCAGCCACACTTAGGCATGTTAAATTGATAGGTGTAAAAGACAAAGGCTCGATGGGAAAGGAAATATGCAAACGAGCATAATCAGTGTCGTGTAAAATATGTAAATCGGGAAAAAAGGGTAACATGCATTCAAGCTTTTTGGGTTTTTTTTTGATAGCTTGTGAGTTTTTTTGTTCTTTGTCTTTTCCTCCCAAATAATACGCTCCCAAGCATACTGCCTGCCTGCTTTGGGAAAATGGATCCCCACAGTGCTGGCAATACCAAGGGAACTCTCAAGCATCACCTTCCTCCTTGACTACGTTAGACGCCACACCAGGTGCTTTGAAATCACGTATACACACGGAGGTTCAGGCTGGTAACCCTCCTGTGAGCTGCTTTTACAGTACAGCACAGACAGGCAGTCACTACCTGCTCATTCAACACGTTGAATCACCAGTAACACACAGGTCCTTGCCGCAAGACAACAGTGATGGGTGGCCAAGCAAGAAGTAAGGGATTTAGCTGTGGGTCCCAGCTCACTTCACTTCTGGGAAAACCTATCAGTCTGAGGGGAAGCCTCCAGCCAGGCCTATTGCCTTCCCCTTTATTTCATTTTGTGTGGATAAGAAACCAAACCAAACCTGTTGCTCACAATACATTCCTTCTAGAAGTGGAGCCACGCTCAGCTATTGCTGTTGCATAAATCTCTCACCATGGAAGGATAGACAAAAAGACACTGAGGTGCTGGAGTGGGTCCAGAGAAGGACAATGAAGCTGGCAAGGGACCTGGAGAGTAAGTCTTACAAGGAGAGGCTGAAGGAGCTGGGGTTGTTCAGCCTGGAGAAAAGGAGGCTGAGGGGAGACCTTCTCACTCTCTACAACACCCTGAAAGGAGGGTGTAGAGAAATGGGGGCTGGTCTCTTCTCCCGAGTCACAGGCGACAGGACAAGAAGAAATGGCCTCAAGTTGAGCCAGGGGAGGTTCAGGTTGGATATTAGGGAAAATGTTTACATGGAAAGGATTATTAAGCCTCGGGATGGGCTGCCCAGGGAAGCGGTTGAGGCACCATCCCTGGAGGTATGGGTTGACACAGTGCTTACTGACATAGTTCAGTGATGGTTTTTTATCAGGGTTAGGCCGATGGTTGGACTGGATGATCTTAAAGGTCCCTTCCAACCTAGACACTTCTATGATTCTACAGCGTGATGGGCAGGATTCCGCTCTCTGGCCAAAGTTAGAAGAGACTTTGACATCTGGTCTTTTCTGTTGCTGAAATGCATCATTTCCTCTCCATTTCCTGTTAGAATCCCACTAGCAGGCAGAGAAATCAGAACTGCTGGAAAATAGCAGAGTAGCCTACCTGGTGCCACTGGTTTGTTTTCCATAGCGCTTGTAACCATGGCATCTGAGCAGCAAGAAATAAAACACACACCTTCAAAAGCGGAAGGGCTTCCACTTCCCCTGTCCTTCCCCTGAAACAAAAGAGCACATTTTTTTACATGTTTTGTGCTTACTGGATTTGTTTTTAGAGAGCTTTTAATATTAAACAACTGCTTAGACAAATTTATTTTATACATTGCTCTGAATAAAGCCAAAGACAGTCAAGTGGCCCAATTACTTATTTGGGGGTTGCTTTTCAAAGACACCAGAATCTGAAGTGAATTCTGGACGTATGGTTTTGATCAGAGTTCAGATCTGCACCGAGACACTGACAATTCCTAAATGTAGCTTAGCAGAGATCCTGGGTGAACACAGCCCCTCCTGGGGGTCGTTCTGAGGCTGCAGCTTCTTTTGCCAAAAGCTCTACACATCACTTTTCTCTCTCTTCCTCAATTTCCCTCCTCCTTTCTTTTTTTTTTTTTTCTCTAGACACAGGGTAATTCCAACCTTCCCTGTTTTGACAACTTTCTCATTTGTTATGGTCACAGCTCATGGAGGCACACAGCCTTAACGCTGTGCCTTATTTTTGTGTCTGTATTTTAACAACTCCCTGCCTCCATTCAACTAGGCTGTTCCTAAATATCCAAATATCAACACGACTTTAAGAGATATTTGCCTTTATCTCTTTCTCAAATTCTCTGACAAGGAACCGCTACATCTCACCCAAAGAAAGATAAAATTATGGTTTGCTGTTGATAAAACTGTTTTCAAAAAGACAGCGCTAAGTGATTTCAAAGAGGAGGCAGTGCTCCTTGGAACTGTGCTGTTATCCTCTTCCTCCAATTCTTTCAAGAAAGTCACAAACCAGAGTGCAACAACCCAAATGTTTCCAGAGCAGCAAACTGTCACCTTCTATATATAGCCCAGGTGTCACAGTTCAACCCTCGTCTTATCTAGGAGGCTTAGATTTACGGGACACACGATGCTTGGAAGGCTATGGATACATTTAATTGCAGCAATTTACTCACTGTAAGCTTTGGCAATCAGCTTCAAGTCACTGCTATGTGTGTTGATAAAGTCTGCAAAGTTTGTGGAAGGTTGTTAGCATCCATCCTCCTGTGAACACTCCTACAGAACAAACAAACAACAAAAAACCCCACACCAGATTCTCTCCTTCACACTGTCCTCTCAATTGAAAAACAAATTGTTTATCTTAAAGTTTTAAAAGTCTTCTTTGGAAATGTTTGAGTAAGCCAAGTAGACTGTATAAATCAAGTCAGTGATAAACACCATCTCCATTTCTAGACACTTCTTAAAACACGTTATAGTGCAGTGCTGCACCCCCTGGACCTAGCCCACTGCTGGCTCCTTCAGACACGTGGAGGATTTACATGATGGTGGCCAGGATACCCCAACCTTCTGCATTGCTTCAGTTTGTCCCCTTGGAAGGCACTATGGGCAGCATCATCGTTCAACAGCTCCCCGAGCATTAGGACCCTTTGATCCTGTCAAATACATTCGAAAAGACTCTACCTGTAAAGCCACTGTTATCAACGTAATAAGTAAAAGTTAATGGCATAAATCCACAGTCCTATGAACACTAGATGTGGTGACAAAGGCAGTCATGTATCACTTCATCAAGCTAATCCTGTCAGTAAGTGAAATCTGTAAAACCATTAACAGTGTGCAGTCTGGTTCAATCATTCTGCTGTGAAATTGATTCCAGACTAGCAACAGTTTACCCAGATTAGGCCACAGACACCTTTATTTTACTAGTCTGGTAGCTAGTATCAACTATCAGACCACCTTTTTTTTCTTAAAATAACCTCCAACCAACCAACCAACCATATTTTCCTCAAAAACCCAAACAAGAAACCCCTGAAAAAAGTCAATTAAAAAAGATTTAAGCATCACCTCATAGTAGGACTGGTAGGAATAGTAGAATAACGTTGTACACAAGTGCTTTCATAATCAGGGCTTTATAGCTGATCTCATTTAAAATCACTGCTCATGCAATGCAAGGTAATTACTATTAAGAGAATGTTAAATACACTACCCAACTACACACAAAGCTTTAAGAGTCTCCATTCGAAGTAGTACAGTAACCACCTTCTCTGTGTATGCATAAAGGCAACGGAAGAATGTCCTAGGTCTTCACATGATGTGGGAATCCTTCATTGTTGCCATGGGATTTCAGCACTTTCAAATTTCAACACAATTCTAATATATATATATATATATATACACATATGTATATTTGGGTTTCTCTCTGAAAGGAAGGGAGGCAAAAAGAGAACTTCAAGGCAACCAGAAGTCTTCCAGCCTTCAGCCACCTGCAGGGTGGTGGAGCTTAGGGAGAGGTGTCTTTCCAGCAATCAGATGTGAACAGAAGGCTCAGATCCTCCCTTGCCCTCCACCCAGCAGCTGGGACAAAGCCCTTACCGTTCACAGACAGGGAGCAGCTCTTCAGAACACACAAAAAAGGAGTAGCATATAAAGACAACTGCATATAGACACTTGAAATAACTCCTGATCGCCACATTCTTCCCATTGTCACTTCTCTCTGCATTGTGTCACACCACATGCTTTTTAAAATGCACAACGTGCAATATTTGGGACACTGCTTTTTGGCCCCAGGCCAGTAACTGAGTCCCTGTACGAGGGTCTGTAGGCCCAGACAGAGCACCCCTAGAGCCTGCAGAGCTCAGTCTGAGGGCTGGGGCTGTTACCGAGCTTTGGGTGGCAAATAAAAACCTGATTTAGCCCGAACAGGAAGAGAAACAATTCCAGTAGATAGCTGTTACATTGCACATTAAAAGCAGCATAGAATCATTTTGGTTGGAAAAGATCCTTGGGATCATCGAGTCCAACCATCAGCCCCACTCTACAAACTTCTCCCCTACACCAGATCCCCCAATACCACATCTCATTGACTCTGAAACACAGTCAGGGATGGTGACTCCACCACCTCCCTGGGCAGCTGATTCCAGTGACAGACCACTCTGTGAAAAATTCTTTCCCGATGTCCAGCCTAACCCTACCCTGCTGCAGCTTGCAGCCATTCCCTCTCATTCTCTCACTAATTACCTGTGAGAAGAGACCAGCACCAACCTCCCTACAATGCCCTTTCAAGCAGTTGTAGAGTGATGAGGTCTCCTCTCAGCCTCCTCTTCTTCAAACTAAACAGTCCCAGCTCCTTCAATTGTTCTTCCTAAGATTTATTCTCCAGGCCATTCACCAGCTTACAAAATACAACAAAGTTCACTTAAATACTGATATTAAACTATACTGGTTGGTATAGTAAATTACACGTGTTCTGTTGCTGCAGGAGAACAATAACAAGATGTTATTTTATTTCTTAGAATTCTGTATTTCTGCAGAAACAAATTACATATTTTAGGACACTAGAAGCAACAGTTCCACTGCACTGCAGCTACTGCCACTCCTAATTACTAAGCACAAAGAGGATGGTCTACAATCTAATAAGCATTTTCAACATAAACCTCCAGTTCTGGAAAATTTAGAAATGCAACCAAACCGTGAAAACAGTTTTCCCTGAGATGGGAAGACAGGTTTGTCAGTATTCAAAATTCAAACTGGGAGGAAGGTGGGAAAAGATTAACAGAAGCACAAGAAAAGCACTAAGGCCAATTTATGTACCAGCCTCAGCCTTTGTATGTTCCAACACTTCTGTATACGCTCCCGAGACAAGCGTCAACACCTGCAGGCTGGGGCGATGCGGGCAGCAGGAGGATCAGCCACACACACAGAAGGGACAGATGGTGCAGATGAAATCCTCAGTGTAAAGGTCCGTGTACAACCCACACCATGGATGTGGCTCTTACCTGGGAAATTGAAAGACCCGAGTCTGTCTCGCCAGGGCTCAGCAAAGCTGAGCCACACCAGTCCCAGCGCATGCTTATACTGGTGCGGGGGCAAGCACTGCCCACCCAACCCTTCTTGTGCTTCCTTCAACAAAGAAAATGAAAGATTAAAGCCCGCTAAAGAAATGCATTTGCTAAGTTTATCCAGTGCTTGCATGATTGAGTTCCTGGTTTCTAGGTCTGTTTTTTTCTCCCCCCCCCATGCGATAGGGCGCAGGACGTCAAAGGGAGTCGGGTGGTGACAACAGAAGGGGAGGAAGGTCCTCACTGTAGAAAAGCAACGGTCAAATACATTGAAGAAACAAAAAGAAAAGGAAAAAAGAGCAGCCAGTACTTTCTTGGACAGAAGTTAGAGTTTTTGCAGTTGAGCATGCAGCAGCAACAACAGCAATTTGCTTTTAGGCCATTATAGCCCTTTAAAAAAGGTAATAAATTCACTGAACTCGTTTTATTGCATTAATACAGGGATCAGACAGAGGTACACCCCAACAAATCCCGGAATTCCAGGAAATTCCAATCCATCCTCCACTTCATCCTTTTGTCTAGCCAAAGCCCCAGTGAAACGCAGAGTGTTATGGTCCTCCAGGGCTGATGGTGAATGGCTCCCTCCCCAGGAATCTACCCTGGCTGGGATTATTTTGGTTTTATTACCGATGTAAACACACGCCCTGTAACAGGAGCAGCAAAGGGCCGGGCGCCTGCCCTGCTCGTCCCCAGCGCCACCTCGGGCCATTGCGGCTCTGACACAACCCCTCCTTCAGCAACAGGAACATTTTCCTTAGTGGATGGCGAGTATTTTCACACTTGCATATTGTGCACTAAGGTTACACAGTATTTGGGTGCTGCCACAGCACCTTCTTTTTGTCTGTAACTGCTAGATATAATCCAGAGCCAGTAACACTGGAAAACAAACCCCCCATCCCCTCAGGTTTGCTCAGCACGCGACAAGAGAAATACCCATGATTAACAGTTCAGTGGTTTTAGTTTCTACCCAGTCCTACAACTTCTTTTCCACTTTGGAAACCTGGCAGAAGTTGTTTTTTGGGGTGGGTTGTGTGGGTTTTGGGGGGGTTCTTCTGTTTTGGTTTTTCAAGCTGCACCACTGCAGCACACTAAGTTCTTAGACACCTCGTATACCACCCCCAAAAATAACTGTCCTTTTGCACAGCCCCAAAGAAAGATGAGCTGATGAGCTGTTCCTTACCTCATCCAATAGATCAAATACATTTCTCAAGCTCCTAATCACTTGTGAGCAAGTAAAACCTGGAGTTGCTGGAAATTATACCTACAAAGTACAAGTGGTTCCTCAGGGCTCAGTACTGGGGCCTTTCCTTTAATATCTTCATTGATGATGTCGATAGGGACATAGAAAACACTTTCAGTAAGTTTGCAGATGACACCAAGTTGGGTGGGAGTGTTGATCTGCTTGAGGGCAGGGATGCTCTGCAGAGAGACTTGGATAGACTGGATGGATGGGCCAATGTTAATGGCATGGCCTTCAACGAGGCCAAGTGCCAGGTCCTGCACTTGGGCCACAACAACCCCAGGCATCGCTACAGGCTTGGGGCAGTGTGGCTGGAGAGCTGCCTGGCAGAAAAGGACCTGGGGGTGCTGGTCGACAGGCAGCTGAACATGAGCCAGCAGTGTGCCCAGGTGGCCAAGAAGGCCAAGGGCATCCTGGCTTGCATAAAGAATAGTGTGACCAGCAGAAGTAGGGAGGGGATTGTCCCCCTGTACTCAGCACTGGTGAGACCGCACCTTGAGTCTCGTGTCCAGTTCTGGGCACCTCAGCACAAGAGAGATATCGAGGTGCTGGAGCGAGTGCAGAGGAGGGCAACAAAGCTGGTGAGAGGCCTGGAGAACAAGGCTTATGAGGATCGATTGAGGGAGTTGGGATTGTTTAGTTTGAGGAAGAGGAGGCTGAGGGGAGACCTCATCACTCTCTACAACTGCTTGAAAGGGCATTGTAGGGAGGTTGGTGCTGGTCTCTTCTCACGGGCAATGAGCGACAGGACAAGAGGGAATGGCTGCAAGCTGCAGCAGGGTAGGGTTAGGCTGGACATTAGGAAAAAGTTTTTCACAGAGAGAGTGGTCAGTCAGTGGAATCAGCTGCCCAGGGAGGTGGTAGAGACACCATCCCTGACTGTGTTTCAGAGTAGATTAGATGTGGTGTTGAAGGATCTGATGTAGGGGAGAACTTGTAGAGTAGGGCTGATGGTTGGACTTGATGATCCCAGGGGTCTCTTCCAACCTAAATGATTCTATGATTCTATGAAATGCTATTCTTTTAAGCCGTCTGTCTGTCACTTTGCCAGAAGCATGCAACTCCTTTCACTGTGTTCTTTCAGTCAGAGGCTTATCGATCCATTACGTTCTCTCCACCCTTGCTAGAGAGAGAAAAGAACAATCAAGGATCTTAATTCTCAGTAAGGAGAGCTTTGGTTTTTTAAACTCTAAATTCAAGACAGCTGTTAAGTGGACTAAAATCCGATGCTTTTGCTTTTCCAAGCATTAAGTTTGTATTTGCATTCACTTTCATTGGGCCAGCAGCTCCTCTCTGTGAATTTTCTTATCATCTTACTTGAAATTCAAGTCACAGATCTTTCCCCTTGCATCAAAAAAAAAAAAGTCACAGCAAACTCAACAGCCCCAAAACACAAGAATCTGAACAGAGGAAAAACCAAGGGTGGCAAAACTGCCAGACACAATTGCAAGACACCAGTGACGCCTAGGGGCTACTGAGGTGGGAGAAACACTCTCTCTGACAGAGACTGCTCCCAGCAGTTGCAGTGTAAAGCGAGGTGCATCACCAAGGGGGAGCACGTGAATACCTGAAGCCACGTCTAACTTGCACTCTTATTCCCATGTACAGTTGCAAAAAACTTACCAGAAGCAGAAATAACTGCAAAACACTACCTGGTAATTCGTTGCACTTGAGTTCTCCCAGTGTCATATCTCAATTATTAAAGCTCACACCCACATGTGAGCACAACCCCTTCTCTGCCGAGTTGTACACGTGCGTGACACTTGGATTTGTAGTTCTCTAAGCTGCTTCATCACTACCTCTCTCCTCTCCACGACTACATAAACCAGGAACCAAGATGCTATAAGGACAAAAGCGGTTTCAGACTTTACATAGAACTGCTCACATATTTAGGGTCTGTTCAGAAAACTGTGAAGGGCCTTGGGTGGTGTGCTGAACACGCACACTTTAACACACACCGCTGGGCAACAGAGCACACAACGCTGCAGTTCTACCCTTGGCATGAAGGCAATTCCCCCGTGGAGTGAACTGGTTTGCAGTACAGAAACACCTTGATTTTGCAACTCACAGAACTATCTGGGTTGCTTGGGACCCAACTAGGGTTTGCACTCGTTTGTTCTGCTTGACAAAGGTCACACAGCTCTCAAAACACAGCCATGGAAAAAAAAAACCACAGACCCTGAGCACCTCCTCAACTACAGCATTGCTCAAAGTGAGAGAACAGCAATCTTCAGGCCTCCCCACCTTCTCCACTCATCAGAGCATAAAACAAGGGCATCACCAGAAAGCACACTAGCTTGACAAGTTTCAGCAATCTTCAGAAAACACAACACTTCACACCATAACATGACTAAAAATCAGTGTACAAAGCAAATTCAAGAGGCATAACTGGAATTCTCCTCCTCCAAGGTACCAGTACTAAGCTGCAGAGGACTGCAGGAGAAAAGGTATCCATGGCTGACATTAAACAAACAAAGCAGAAAGGACAACCTGTGTGTCCTCTGGTGGTTTTGAAAAACCAATACAGAGAACCCAGCTGCAGATGCTCTTCCAGGCAGTAAATCTGTACACGCTCTCAGAATGACTGGTCAATATAAAGATTCAGTCTTCCATCTGACCACTACGTTTACAGGACAGACAAGCTGGCAACGATTTTACCTCAGGATAGTCAGCCACAACTGAAATCATAGATCCCAAGTTCTTCAGTTCCAAATACCAGTTCACATACTGGCAGCAACACCTACACTTTCACTTCTTACATGGAGTAGAAAACAGAAAGGCAACTAAAAATATATCTGTTTTATTTACCAGTTTTCTAAAAAGCAAAGTCATAAAAATTAGTCACAAGTGGCAAAACCAAAATATATTGCACAGTGTACAGAAAACATCATTGACATGTTGACAAAGTGTCATCACAAATAAGTCATCTTACAACAGTTTGGAAAAATTACAGCTTCAGAATCTTATCTAAAAATGGAGGCATGTAGATTTAAAGTTACAGGAAAATATTTTAATACCACCCTGTAAATGCAAACACTTTAAGGATGCAAGATTAAGTCCATAAGTAAGCACATCCACAAAATGCTCTAAATATACTTTTCTCTTCCTTTCACTAAGTTATGGTTACAAGATGGTCACTTAAAAAAAAAAAAAAAAAGAGAGAACAAATAATAATAATGATTAAAAAAGCCCACCAAAAAAAAAAAAAGCATGCTAAAGCAAAGAAGTTCAAAGTGGTTGAGAAGTCCCTGAAAATAATTTGTATAATTATGATGCACTCCTTTTATATAAAGCTTTTACTTTTCCCAAACCCTGGTCCAATTAAAACTATGTGTGTTTACCTGTAAAAATGGAATATATTTCATATGTTGGTATAGCTGCACTGCTCCATTTATGATGAAAACATTTAATACATCCGACTTGAACACCAACATTAAAGTTTCTCTTTCACTTTATATTTACAGGTACTTAGGTTTGACCTTGCTAAACTATTATAGACAGGAATCAGATCTTGCTGAGTAGTGCTTCACACTACATTTAAGATACTTAATTTTCAACTGTGATTTTACTTGATTCTCAAGTTCACACACTCTGCTGCCTGCAGAACCTGTCTCCAGTGCGAATTGCCTCGTGACACTGTCCAATTAATAACCAATTGCTTTGCACAAACTGATTCTCCCACTGAGCAAATGCCCGTCGGTTCCGTGTGTTTTTGGTGTCAGATCTAACTTCACGTCCTCTTTGTATGCAAAGAGAAGTATTCTTATAGAATGAAAATAACCTTAGATGTCAGTGAATAAAAACATATCCTAATAAAAAAGGAAATTATTTCCATGAAAAATATTTTAAGACAAACGTATCAAAGTAAATTGGATTTCTCCATATGTTTTTCACCCCAAGACCTGCAACTGACATCTAGCAGTACTGCCACTAAATGTCCTTTAACGAACCGACACATGAAGGTTGCTCTTCTGTGTTCTCTTCCCACACCCAACATGTATAAACAGCACAAGAAGACAGAGTACACATATTCAAGTCAATACAATCTCAGAGGCATTAAAATTAAATCCTTTACAGCAAAGGATTCCAGCCACACAAAAGTTTTGATTATGCAATTCATATATAGTGAAAGTCAACACTATTCTCAAAATCACTTCTTTTTTTTTTTATAAGAACTATCTTCAAATGACAAGAGCTATCTAATCCTCTCTTGCCACATACAAGTTTGATGTTTGTTTAGCCACACAGGAAAAACTTGTGGCTGACCTCCTGACAGAGCAAATCAGAAATAAAGGTTGAAGTCATACCGAGCTTTGTCTAACAGTCGCTAATGTACAGTCCTCTAGAGTCTTAGTTTTTCAAAGCTTTTCGAGCATAAAGATTTCTTGTGTATAAATTCTCAGAAATGATGCTTCAATGTGATCAACAGTTCATAGTGGTGCAGCGTCCATTCAAATAATAGGCTACAAAACTGTCAGCACTCACCTATACTGTCTTACACACTCACATAAGCATTTTTACCCAAGATCATCTTAGAAAATTACCTCAACATCTCTCTTAGACAAAAAACGGTTCCTACATTCAAAACTACAGGAAACAAATAAAGAGGGTGGGATCAACTGGTATGAGAAGGGCAAGTGCCAATTGATTTGCTTGAAGGTTATTTCTTCTACTATGCTGGACCACTTCAAATATTAAGAACAATGCTAAAGAGCCACTACGCAGAATTGCTAGAACAATTTGTAACGTTGAGAGACCAACGCTATCAAAGGGAGATCTGAGGAACCGGATGTTGTAAAGGGATTTTCAGTACTCATTAACCCACTCTGCACAAACCAGTAGGCATCAATGAAAGTTTCTCTAGTTTATAAAGAAATACTTGAGGCATAAGTGCAAAATATGAGTCTTTCTTTTTTAAAGAAAAGCTATACCATCTTCAACAATGTCCTTACTGGGAAGAGATTGCCACCATTTAAAAAGAGATTCATTCACAAATAACTCTTCTAGAGCAAGAAAAACATTTGTTTTTATGAACCAGATTCATCTTGCTGGATACAAGATTACAACCTTTATGGATCACTTTTTTTGAAGCAGCTTTGAAAACAACCGGCTCAAAGGCTATGTTTGTTCTTCACTGACTTGACTCAGAGAAACCAAGTTATTTTCCCCACTGTCTTCAATCATTTCATTAAGGTCCATTTCGTGGATTTCTTCATCATACGATGTATAAAAATTGCTCTGAATATTGTCCTCACAAAAAATACATTCCTAAAGAGAAAAATGAAACCACTCATAAGTCAAAGAAGAAAACAGCTTTCCCAAACAGTCTGTTTGCAGGCAATCCCCAATTCCAAGGCAACTTTTACATCTGTGCTGCACCTACCAGATAATACTCCACTCCCCAACTTTCCCCCACACAGTTGTTTTACAGACATCGATTTGACACACATACTGACACTGGAGAACTCTACCGGAAGCAGTTATGCCATAGATCATTTGTAAGACTGACATTTTACACGCTCTTCCAATCCATTTGATTGCTAACCCTCTGATAGTATGTTCACCTCGGTCGCGGCGCTTGAGACTGAAGCAACTCTGCACTTACACAGGTTGGACCCTACTGCATTAACCTTGCAGTAAAACTGACAGCGGGTTTTGGATTCCGCCGCCGTTCTGTGGCACTGACACTTGGAATATTCACGTGCAAAGGGAGCCTCTGCATTTGATAACTTAAGTGCAAGAAAGCTACAAATGATGGAAAGCTCAGGGAACAGTGAACACAATCAGGTATCTTTGTGTGAAAAAGTAAAATGCACAGCTAAATAAAACAAGGATGCTTTGGGGCTGCATGAGAAATTTGATAGAAAAAAAAAGCAAGAGTGTGCTCCCATTAATTCTGTAATTTCTAGAAAGCAGGGGGCAGAAATGTCTCTGCACAAAATGAAGATTTTTTTTTTTTATTTTTTCTTAATGAAAAGAGGTTTCCAGCTTTGTTAATAAAGGATTCTGGATACACAGAAAATTAGAAACAGGAAGGAAATGTCTTATACAGCGTTCACCACAACATTGACTTTCCCATTGGAAAGAAGACTTTGAGTAAATTAAATCAAGCCAGAAACCACTGCATAGAAGTTTGAACCATTTTTCTCTGCATAACTGACCAAGCTTTCATTGCAACAGGAATGGAGAAGTCTAGCACAGGTAGCTAATGATTTAAGCACTGTCAGACATGCAGAAGTAACTCACTCATTTCAACTTACGGAATTAGCAACGGTTTTCGGCAGTCCACCTTGCTGGATCCATGGATGAACTTCAATAAGCTCTCTTTTTTGTTCTTCTGTAAATTTTGGCTGTAGTTTCTGCATCTGTTTTAATTTCTGCTTATCTTCTTTTAAAACTGTCTCCAAATCTCTAAAATAAAATGTATTTAGAAATTGAGCTTCAACAGTTTCTGGGCTTTTTGCCTATACAAGGTCAGACAGTCAAATACTAACATTTTTGAAGGCTATTTTTGTTCTGGAATGCTAAGCTTACAAATCTTATACTGGAAGAAAACTAAGTGCAGTTATTTCCACAGCTTTAACACATCTCTGCTGGCTCCCTGTCTTTTCAAATCCCATCAGTGAAAACAGTTTTCTTAGATGTATTCAGGCAGTATCACTGGTGAAACCACCAAGAACTCCAGTTTCCCTCTCGTGCTGCAGTAAGTTCTAAGTTCCCCTTTACTGGGAGGACAACTCAAAGCAGACACTAGATGAGCACATGAGACGCTAAAGAAGTAGTAAAATATGTTTAAGCAAATCACTCAGATTGGATTAAACTTCAGGACTGAGAGGGAGAGACATAGAACACACCGCTCTGTTTCAGCAGCCATAAACACCTCACCGTGACTCAAAGTTAATAACCCCACACCACACCAAACATTTACAAGCTCTACCACCTCTATAAAAGATGACAATAGAAAGGAAGTTCCAAGAAACTCAGTCCTGTTTCTGTTCCTTGCAGCATACTGAAGAACTAGTTGGTTTTATGCTTCTCTTCTCAGGCAACATGCTCTGACAGTGAGTTTACCTCTTCTCATCACAGCATCCTCTTTTAGATCTACCATGCTCTTTTTGGCAGGCTTTGCTACTCTACGGTCTACTGGAATTTCCCATCTACCGTTATCAACCCTTCAGGCTACAAAAGCTGAGAAATGCCAAGGTATGTTTAAATCTAGGGGAAAAAAAAACCCCAAACCTAAAGTTCTTACGATGTGTTCTCTATTTCCCACCCACTTCTGCTCTTTGCTACTGAAGCAGGGATCTTTTTATTTTTAAATAAAGTGATCTCTGTTAGAAACCTTATGCTTTTTACCTTCTGCTTCCTTGTCCTATTTGGATAGGAATTTACGTGGAAGCTAACAATCCAGAGGGAAAAAACCACCCAAACCACAAGGCAAAGAAAGCAGTGTGCCACTGAATGTGGCATCTCAAGGACAACAGCCAGGGAATACCGAGTTCCCATGCTACAGACCCCATCACTAGATCCAAGTGTACAGGCCAGGATCTGTGTGTCAGACTACAGGATTTCTCAGCAAGTAGTTACAAATCACTAACTACAAAACAGCTTCAGAAATTGCACGGTTAATTTCAACTCAGGTAATTGACCTAAAACTACAGGTAAACCTATTCAAATAGGTTTTAGTTTTGGAGAACTTGTTGTGTAGCACACAGAAAACATTACAAAAGCTCTTCTTGATGCTGAGCAAAACACTAAAACCTGTTTACTTCTATTGAGACAGAGGCTCACATAACTTTCCTTCTGCTCCTCTCAACATACAATACAGCTCATGAAGGACCACGCCAACAGAATTACCGTGAAGGTATCTGATAAGTCATCATAACAGTGTCATCTGTGTTTGCCATCAAAAGCCATATCGGATCCTGAAGGACGTATTTAATGAAGTGCTCGCTTTCTTCCATTTCTGCCTTCATTTTGGTTTTATGATGATTTTCTGAAGAATCAATACTCCCAAAGTATTTGCTGGTATGACTAGTTTCACTACTACCTTTAAAAAGAAATTTAAAGTTTCATTATAAATTACCAAATACATAGAGTAACTGAACACTTTTGAAAACAGAGAAGATTAAAAAGAACTGGAAATATAGTTACAAACACTATTTTATTTAATTGTTTGAACAGAGGGAACTTCCACCCCTAAGTAACTGCATCAGTAGTTTTCAATTTCTCAAGCTAAGAGTCCATTCAATTTCATCAGAATAATTAGCTTAAATTAAAAACTCTGAAATGAAACATGGAGTACATTTTTTTCTCTTCATTCCTCTGTCATACCCACATGGTATCTTAATAGCTATTTTATGCACACTTAAAAAAAGGTTCTATCCTGTAAATCAAACACAATAGAAGAACTCCTGTGTTATGTAATCAAAAAGAAAACAAGAATAAATTATTCAATGAGGAATAAAAACAATAAAGATTTTTACATTAAGCTCTTGATGTTCAAGTGGCATTTGCAATACCTCACACTCCAGCTCATCCAAAATGCCAAGAGAGTGCTCGCTGCCAGCGTTACCTGTTCTGCTCCCTGACATGCCACAGCCATTGGATCCAGATCCCAGAGACTCGGCAGCTGCAGATACACCACTCCCTGAGGAAGCTGAACCAGTGCCTGAACACGCATCTTGAAGTAAAATGTCAAGCAGGACACTAGACATGGAGAGTGCGTCACTATTTTGAGCATCCATCGGAGATTCAGCCTAGTGACAGGGAGAGGAAGAGAGAAAAAAAGTTCTTCAAAGACAGGCAGCCACCAGTAACACACACCAAGACCAACTGAGGAATACTCATAGAATGGAGTGGACTGAGACAGACAAGTGGTCCTTCAGTAAGATTAATATTTCAATTCAATTTCTCATTTTAAAAACACATATAATTTAGTGAGGAAGTAAGGAAGGCATTTGCTATTCCATCTTGACAGCTCCTACCGTGCTGGGCAGGTCAGAATTTACCCAAGCCCCTTAAGGCAAACTAGCAGTTTCTCCTACTCTAAACTACCTCAAAGGGATCTGCATCAGTCCATCACTCTTCCTACTCTCCCTGCACGATGAGAAGGAAGGTGTTCCCAGATGCAAGGGTTCCTGGGCAAGCATATTTGTATCTTTTTAAGGGAAAAGCGCGTTAACTACACAGATTTTTGAACATAAGCAAAAACTCATTACAAGTCAGCTTGAAGACTAGGTATTAGAAATTCTCATTGATAGAACTTAACAAAATACGTAACAGAAAGAATTAGCTTTATCCTTAGCACATTCCTGAGCAAATGTCCATATTGTCCTCGTTTTCCAGCAAGTGATGATGAAATTGCAGTAAGTTTCATTTTGCTGGTTTCTAAAGATTGGGAACTAACACTTTGAAGATATTCAGAAGAATTTGCCAGCAAAATTGTTACTGTTATGTTTTGTTACCCAGCCATACATTTTTCAGCAGAGGCACCTCAGAGCACGCTGTCTGTTACAAACTGTCACAGACACTGTTAGACCACAGCACAAGTCACAAGTCCTTAGAGAGACTTCAGAGTACACAGATAACATTAGTCCAAATATGGCACTGGATGCACATGTCCCTGAAAACTTCTCCATACGTGGGATTTGCATGACTAGCACAATAGAGAGGGGGGTTTATTTAACGAAAATCCAATGTATTTGTTCTCAAGATGAGGAGATAACAAGCATGTAATAAGTGTGATACATTTCTGCACCGTATCCATTAAGTTCAGAAGTTTCTATAGAAAAGCACAGATAAAGAAATCCATTTCTCTCTGGTTCTCCCTCCATTCCCCCCCAAAAGTATCAAGATAAAGCATATCAGGTAAATAAGTAATGCAGAAACTAACCAGGGAGAAGAGTTTAACATCAAGATCCCAGTGTTCGCCACAGTGTGGGGAACAAGCATTTTCAGAAGGTTTTCCTTCCTCCTCCTTTATTACTTCCAACATAGATAATACACACATATGCCTCACTGCACAGTCACCTCATCAGCTGCTAGAATCAACACTAATCATGACTTTTACTGACAACTGACAGTAGTTTAGATCTCAGACATGCCTAAAAGTAAAAGCCAGCCCTTCCAAAGCCTGCTTTCCTTTTACACCAGCAAGCCCAAGTTCTGCTTTGTCACTGCATCATTAGAGACCAGTTACAAACTGCAGTGGAAGAAAAGCTGGAAGGAAGGAGGAGCTGGTCTACAAGGTTGAGGTTGCAACTCCATCCCATCACTGACTCCGCTTTTCCAAAGATGCTCTATGGTGCCTTTAGAAAACACTAATATTGGCCTACGTGCTTATGTCATACAAACCTTTGCAGATACATTGTTCCACCTGAAGTTTCTTTACAGTTATTTGTTCAACTGACTCAAATTTGAATGAGCCAGGAAATAAAAAAAAAACCCCTGAAGTTACTAAACAGCTCAGGATTGGTTTAGTGCACCAAAAATTACAGTCTGCAATTAGTAATTCATTCTTCCTTGACTTCAGCTGCCTGTTTGAAATAAGATGTGATTTTATTTTAAATCAGCTTCTTTCATCTGCCTTATAGGTTATTTCCCCCTCCATACAAATTCACTAGCCTAAATCTTTTCTCTAAAAATTAAGTGCTCACATTATTTCAAATCTATTTAAAGGCTTTTCAATGGGCTTACCATACCCTTGAAGAACAACAACACGGTGGGTTTAATTTTTATAGGTTAAGGCTATTCTGAATGATTGGATTTCATGTTTCATTCAGTCTGCTGAAGCCTGAATGTACTGACTACAGTTGTGAGTCCATCTCCTGGCATTATATTGGCCTATTGCTGTCTGTCATTAAAAAAATAGGTCCCACAAGTGGAGAGGGTTGAAAACAATGTAGCAGAGACAGGAAAACAGGAGTTGGGGGAAAATCCATTTTAGGCATCTTTACACATCAAGGACTTCAGATACATTCATGAAGGTGAACACTTCAAAATGAAAAAACAAAACCACCCCAAAACCTTCAGCACACTTACTGGTAGGGATCCCTTTCCACTGCAGTTATCAGCTGTCAGGATTTTACCCATGGCTCCTTCCTCACTTAAAGCTCCATGTAAACCCGCAGGAGGTCCACTTTCAGCAGTTTTTGTGGTTTCTTCTAACTGTAGAAGGTTCAGGGGAGAACTGCACCTGGACTGGAACAAAGGTGGTGAAGCCCGGTCTTGAGGACCCACTGACTGTGGAGTGCAGGAACGGGATGGCTCGTTTCGTGGCTCTGTGACAGGAACCCTTTCACTCTCTGCTGGTGGATTATAATGGAATGGCTGTGTTGGAAAAAATGCCTGTTGTGGGAAAGGGCTGGGTGTAGCGAATGGTGGCTGTGTCGGGAATACTGTCTGTGAAGAGAAAGCGGAATGGGCAGGGAAGCTGGGTTGGCTGTGGTAAAGAGTTTGAGGTAAGTTATTGTTCATCTCTGGGTAGACATAGTTGGGGAGCACAAAAGCTACAACAGGTGTCATGAGTGGTGCAGGGAACTGGGATGGTTGAGTAGGGCAAGTATTTCCAGAGTCTGGCAACTGATTAAATCCAGAAAGTGAAGTCTCAGGAGCTGGTGGCACAGTCCCTGCTGCAGGAAAAACAGGAAGCGGATATGCAGGCATAACAGTGGGAAAAGACATCGCTGAATAGCTCGCTTGTGAAGTCTCTGATGGGGACCAAGCAGTGGTGTTTAAACCTTGCAGAGGGAACCGATGGGGGAATTTAGTCCCAGAAGTTGTACTGTCTGAAGACTCCTGTGGTTTAATGCGCTTTGATTTCCTGTTCTTTCCACTTTTCTTCCAAGGCTGTTCCATCCCAGAAGTGCCATTTCTTTGTCCACGGCCACCTGCAAAAAAAGCCCCAAAAAATCCCCATCAGCAAGGATCCCACTTGCAATGTATCCTTTTTACCCTAGAAGTTGCTCAAAACTGCAGTTCTGGACTTAACCTACCCAAATGGAAGCATTTACCTCACTTCTACCTCTAGCACAAGAGTTGAGCTAACCGGGCAATGAATATCATGCTGACACACTACAGAAGACAAAGAGCAGCAGCAGCTGAATTCAGGCTCAAAGGTGTTGCCCAAACAGCACAAAGCTGCAAAACAGTTGCTCCCAGAGGGGAAAACTTCTCATTACTCCACCAATTACAATGAAAGCAGTATGAGAAATGACTGGAGGCATTTCTAGAGAGTTATGGTCATGCAGGTCCATAACTGAAAAGGTGAGGGGGAGAAGAAGGAAAAAAACCCCAAAGGCAGAAGGAGATGAAGTACACGCACTAGTTTCCTGAGGGGAAAAAAGCATGCTACCCTTTCAAAATCTTATTTTAGAAGTCTGCACCAAGTGACTCTTCCCTAGGGAAAGGCTGTCAGTTCATCCAATTACAGACATGAGGAAATCCATAAAATAGCTTCTGGCACTAAAATCTGCTCAAACTTTCAGCTTGTCTAAAGCTTATTTTTCTAGGCTGAAAACTTATCAAGTATAAAGAATGTAAGGGGACTAAAGGATTCTGGAATAGGTTTCCTAAACCAAGGACCTGCATAACTGTTAAATAAAAACTGAAAGATAAGAATCTGCAAAAAGAAATGCTTAGCAGTGTCTGACTTCTGTGTCAAGCCAGGACTGAAACAGGAACAAAGACAGATCAGTATCAAGCATTTCTGAAAATGCAATCTGGAGTTTCTAATCCTAACAAACTAAACAATCTCACTATTACAGCTTGTCTGTTCCATTTCCATCCCACTGAACACATTATTAACTTAAAGGCAACCAATAATTATCAGATTGTTTCACTGATTACACACTAGCAGAATGGGGAAAACCAGATGTAAAAGAAAGGGGATAAAACCAAAATGAAACCACAAACCTGACAAGAAGACAGATGGAAAGACAGAAGGAAAAGAAAAGCAAGGGAATACAAGCACAGGCAGAGTAAAGCAAACATGCTAAAGCATGGGGTTTGTCCCTTGAGAACAGATGCATGACAGTAATACTACAATGAACAGATAAAAATCAAACCATTGGTTACTAAAACGTCAGTTATTACATTAAAAGCTATATTCTACTCTCAGTCTTCAAAGCAAGACTTATCAGAAAGATTTTTTTCTGTGGACTTTAAAAATAGCATGCAACTGTCACTATTCACAGTGGCCCTACCACGCAGCTAAAAATGGAAATGCCCTCCCAACAGGATGTATTTCCTATTTAATTCCAAGTTTTATCATGAAAACTATTGGCATACCACGTTCCCCAGGCCGTCCTTTCGGTTTATCTTGCAAGTAGTGATTGCAATGGGACTGAAAAATATTCAATTTCTTGATTTCTTTGAACTTATTCAAAAAGCTCTGTTCCTCTTTTTGCGTGTGCACTGCAAGGACTTCCTTTGTAAGCCCCAGTTTTTTAAATGGCTCCTTTTCTTGATTTACGTGCACAGAGCTAGATGGAGGGGCAAGAAGTTGGCCATCTAAGAGTTCTGCTCCACTTGGACCATCTTCTATCATTTCTACAGAAATAGGAGGGAAAAAAATAAATCAAGATGAAGAAAAAAGGCTTTGTATATTAAGCTATTACAATTATGTAATGATTTTGCTGTAAGTTTAAGATACAGATTCTGTCCCTATTTATTCCATTTCCATAGGAACACATTTAGCTGTAAGAAAATGTAAGTCACAAGCAGGTACGAGCTGCTCATGTCTGACCTTTAAATTTGCCAGCAATTGCCATTGTAGAGAAAGTTTATTAGCAAAAATCCTACCTAATTCAGGTTGTGTTTTTTTGTCTCCAACATGAACAATGGTGCTGCTGTAGCTGCACTGACTCGTGAGAGAGACAACGCTTTCAGGTTTGCCAGGTAGAGCCAAAGATGTCAAGTGAGCACCAACCACTGGGGAACCATTTGATTTAGCAGATGCCTTCAACACAGCAGGATCTATTACAAGAAATAAGGTTGTAGTTTACTGAACATAAACAATAGCCAGTGCAAGTTATGTTGCTAGGGTTGCAAAACAGAAGAGGCTAAACTGCTTGACAAAGCATAAAATGAACTTTTATTTAACTTTAAGCTTTTCACCAAGAACATTTTAGGAACACAATGACTTCTCAGCAACCAAATCCAACCCTCCTTTCTTTCACATACAGCTAAAACCAACTTTTTGCTTTTTCCTGGTATTCACTTCTTCACTCTTCTTTCATGGTACAGTTCTATAAGAAAGTTTCTAGTCTTTTTCCAGCCTAAAATTAAGTCCTGCCCAGCTCCCCTGTTGCTGTACACAAATCTCTGTTATTAGCTGGTGAATCCTAACAGCTTTGCTCTGAGCATCCACTTCTTTAGATTCTCTCACCTGAAAGCTACACACAATGATCCAGCAGAGGTCATACCAGTGCCTCATAAAACAGCATTAAACCATTCCTTCTCTAATAGAAGTAACTTGGCATAACGTGCATTTAAGACCTAAAGTTTGCCTTTTTCCTGACGGGAGTACACTGGTGGCTTTGTTATTCTAAGTCATCAGTGCACCAAAAAGCCAGTGAATCCACATCTTCTATTGTCAGGTAGAACTCTGCACATACTCCAAATGACAGAAGAAACCATGTTCCTAATGGAGAAACTCCACCAGGCCTTTCCCCTTTAGCCTCCTTATGATAAGGCTGAGTGTGTAAGCACATTGTGTATGTGTAACTCTACCAGTCTCACAATTCTTGCACCACCCAAACCGTTATGTTCTTCACTTTAGCTCCCCATCCAGACAGGGACCACATCAAAAGCTGTGTTTAAATCCTAGCAGACTAAGTTAGTGGTTTTGCCTGCAGCAGAATTTTTAGATAGCTGCCCGCAGTAATCCCCCATCTTTATTTTCATGGTGGTGGGATGTTCCTTTCAAATGGGTTCTTGTGCCTCACACAACACTAAGAGCAGTCCAATGCTGCATTTTACAGTCTTCTGTTCCTTTTCTCTTTTAATGTCCACAAAGAAGAAATAGAAGTGTAATAAGCACGTTTTTGTGGCAATTAATTAGCTTCCAGGTTCTTCAGCTGGTTGTTCCTACAGGTCCCAACTGTGAAAGTTTGTTTCATAGAGATTCCAAGTCCTCAAAATCTTGCTGTATTTTGTACAGTATAAATCATCTTATTGCATCTACAATCCAGATATTCAATCAATACTCAATATTTTGATTGTAGGGAAGATTCTCATGATAAAACTTAGATCTCCAAACATCTAGCTCTGAGACAATGACTATGAGGTCATGCTTTAACTAAACGTGTCATTATTCTCCAAACTAATAACATTGAAATGGCTGCTAGCAAAACCAATCAAGAAAAAACTGTGATGTTGAGATACCTCCTAAGGGCTGTATATTGTTATCAGCTGTTTTTTGTTCAGGAACTCCAGAATTCAGTGATGCAACGCTTGATGAAGCTTCACATTTTCTTTTTGCTGTACCAGGCACATTGCAACTCTCCAAGTACCTAAAATGC
>VZTM01032487.1:0-29960 GCA_013400555.1 Jacana jacana
TTAGTGATGTGGTTTAGTTATGGGTCATTGTTTTTCTTTTCTTTTTAATCATAGTTAGGTTAATGGTTGGAGGAGATTCTCAAAGGTCCCTTCCAACCTCGACAATTATGATTCTTAATTGCCATGCTGCAGTTCACCTTAAATTAATAAGTAATCTTCATCATGTAGGGTCTGTATGTGGTAAAGATAGCCTAGTTATTTTAACATTTGCTTTATTTTTGTAATTTAAATATTGTGACCCTTTACTGCACATAATACTACAAATAATTCTCTACGGTTTTGTGATAGTCAAAGGTGAATGAGTTAATTCCTAACTTTTAATTTTTAATCTTTTCTTTAGAGTAATAAATTTTTATTGCAATTTTAAATGCTTTTTTTAGGAGGCCAGATCCTAAGCCTGTAAATAATATGGTTGACTTTGGTGGAGCTATACTGGTGTGCATCAGTTGAAATTCTGTTTTGCAGTCTTCTACATTTTGATAAAACAAACACTGAAGCCTGTTGTATTTTATTCTTTTTGGTTTTTGGCATCAAAAGAACTTTTCCTGATTGTTCTTCTCATTTAAAGGCTGACTGTACTCAGTGACCTCTTGCTACTAAAGGGTGGGTCAGTTTATGTGGGAAAGTCTTAGTCAGTGTGTCTGGGAGATAAGTGGGACTGCATCCCAGCAAGCGCTGTGTGTTAAATGCTGGAATGTTCTGGGTATCTGCCAGGCGATTGGAAGCAGGACTGTGTGACAAGCATGAATGCAGTCACACTGTCCCTAAAACAGTACTATGGATAACAGGAGATCTGGTAAGTTATCACTTACCTAATTTTAGCACAAATTCTTTCCTAAAAATTGATTATTGACTGAGGGTTCAGGTTGTTGGTTTTTTTTTGGTAATACTTTGTTTGCATCTTAAGAACATTTAGATCCCTCCCAAGCTTTTAGCTGAAGACAGGATAGGACTGCAGGTAAGAATGAAAAAGTTGTATTAAAACCATGGAAGTAAAGCCCAAACCCCACACTCTCAACTAAAGGAAAGCTATATAATCTTCACTGTTATTCGAATGAGAAATGAGGTGGATTTTTATCTTAGTGTAGGTTACTAGTAGTGTCTTCAAATTTGACATGAAGTGTCTGGAAGCATCAAGGCAGAGATAAATCAGTTCATCAACCTCAGACATGCCTGGAGTGTTTGTTGGAATTTTGGCACAAGACACTGGATGCAAGCAGTAGGTATTTGGATATTACAATGAACAGCAGTTTACCACTTCAGACCGTATATCGTTTTGTTGAAGAGTAAAAATAAGCAAATTTGATTTTCAGCCCTGTGTCAAGTTTGTGAACAGAATCTGATTGTGCAGCTTTGGTCGTTGGCATAAGCCATTTAAACTTAAAACCTGTGATGTCTAAATTACTTTCTTATGGAAAGAGGATGAGTTAGCTTCCAAGTGGGATAGTGTGAGGAAAGTGCTGGGTCTGGAGTTGATAATTTGGAGCAGAGTTAGCAGTAGGTTGTGGTTAGCCCTGGTCTGAATCTATTGTAGGAAATTATGAATTGAAATAACTACTCCTTGGATGCATGTTTGCATTGCTGCAGAGACCTGGGCAAGGAATGAGATACAAGGAAAAATAAAAGTGGAAATGTTAGGGAATAATGAGAATCAGAATAAGAAGTCTGGGCTACAGTAATTCATGACCATTTGGTCATGCAGAGTTCAGGACAAGTCATAATCTGCACTTTTTAAAATGGAAATGGATTACTTCATTTGTGGAAAAATACCTGCTGGGTTCTCGTCTGCACTGAAAGCCTGGGATCAGTTTAGCTCTTGAGGACTACAAGAAGTAACTGTCTCATTGTGCCTGTACCAGGACTGAAATCTCTGGTAGCCTGTGCTCAGAGAACTTTTATTTCCCCTGTGCTGCAGTTCGTGAGGCTGAGTTGGGAGGAGGCTCATTTAGACTTTTACAGCAGCAGCAGCAGCAATTGCAAGGCTGCTTTGTTATGCTGGTGTACAAAGCATTGGGAAAAGAAGGCAGGCTGTTGCACTGGCTCAGGTAGAGTGGGGCACAGTGGTTATGCTCCAAAGTTTGTTTTGGGAGAGGATATGACATACCAGAAACACCAGATCTGCATCAAAGGGGGATTCGCTGACCCTGGCTGGCCCATTGAACCAGCTTTGTGGCTTTCCGCCGCTGGAGTTTTGTAAAGTAGCTTTGTGGCTGGTCAGGATCTGGCTCCAGTGAGTGATGCTTGCATAAAACTCAGGTAAAAGGTAAATAGAAGTAAAGAACCTAGTCCAATTGAGTTTCACTGAGCTTTGTCTTTTTCAGTCTTGCACACCTTCAGATTAACTCTATGTATTAAGAGGCATAAAAATTCTCAGAAATTCCATGTTTTTTGTAAGAGATGTGAATAATGGCTAATAATACATTAAACTGCCCCGAGGAGCTGAAAGACAGGGAAGTAGTTTATTTTTAGAGATCTGTTCCCACTGCATGCTGGACAAACGAGTAAAATGACTTTGAGTTAAACGTACACTACAAAGAATTAAAGTTATTTTTCCTAGACAGGTATTGAATCAACCATAATTAAGGTGTTGTAATGAAATATACTGTCTGCCAGATTAGTAATGAAACTCTTATCTGATTCTTGACTTTGTTTAGTAAGAAAAGAAGGACCTTCTATGTTTATTCTCATTGCAAAACTGTGATTCTTCGTTTTCTGTAATGCCTAGGAATGAAGGATCTGAATCCACAATTGTGCCAAGTTACATCCCAGCATGTAAAGCCATGCTGATTTACATCATCAGTCTGTGACTTGAGGTTTTAAATTGTCTTCATATAAAAATATGCAGAAGAACATATCTGAGATAATTTTATATTGCTCAGTTATAGTTGTGAACTGCGATAGAAACATGAGGATTGTAAAAAGTGTGAAAAAGATACCAAAAGGTTGGTAAATAATTCTTAGACATCAAAGATGATGATACCCTCTTTGTGGGCAGGTGTGAGTGATAGGGAGCACATAGCTCTTACTTGTGTTTTTAGCCTAAGTAATCCAAACTGGGTAGTAAATCCTGAGTGAGATTATGCTACTGCAGCATGTGTAATAAAGACCAGTGTTTGGATATGCTGTATGTACATAGCAAGATCTAGAGGTGTTTGTTTAGGTATTTATTCCTCATCAGCTGAGATAAACCAGAAATTTGATTGCTTTAACTAGGATTTTCTAAACAAGTAGAAAAGAAACAGAGTGAAGACCAAATGGTCTGTTTGCTGAAGCAGAGCTGATAGGTGAAGACCACATGGACATACCAGTGAGAGGTGGAGCACTGAGTTGGTGGAGGGCATGCCAACCATTTTAAAGATGTTTCTACAGCTGAAAATAATATGAATCACTTAGGGTTGCAGTGGCTCAGCTTGGTGCGAGAGTTCAGAGTCACAAAGTTCCTCAGATTCCAGATGAACCTAGATGTCAGTTTAAGGGCACTTTGTGGAGCAATGTGTTCACGTTGTTCCAGCATGTCTTTAACAGTAGTACAGCTGTTTTCATTTTTAACTTCTGGTTGTCATAAGCTGTGGCAGGACACCAAGGAGCCATGGAAGAGCTTTCGGCCTGAAATTAATTTTTGGCAAACTCTATTAGATTGAAACCTGTAGCAGTCTTACTATTAGAAGTCTTATGCGTGTTTTGATATAAATGCATTTTCCTTTCTGTATTTAGTAGATTGGCCATGATATCACTCGATGATCTAAAGAGAGATAGAAGGGCGTGCAAATATATAAAACAAGGACAAAAGTAACTTTTTATATTTTTAATGATCTGCTTTGTGGATTGATCAAAATGCTGCAATTTTAAAAGACTTTAATGCTTGATGGTAATGAATGTTGAGAATTGGTCGCTATGCAGGCAGCACAGCTACTTTATCAGAAGGGAATTTCCAAATTGCATTCCAAGCATGTTGTTAAAGGATCAAAGAGGTGACTGATTCACCTTGGACTAACTGTCCTGAAACTATGCTTATGCTTATAAGACATATAGATACCAATTATACAAATATTACTATAAGAAACCATATTTTGAATTGGTCGAAGTGGTTCACATGCTGGTCAGAAGTACTTCCAGTATAAGCTTGATAGGTCTTTGGGAATGTATAGTTGATATTATATTATAGTTATCATTATGTTTCTATCTGAACCTTACATCTGTGGGTCTGCTTTGGCAAAGGAGCTCAGGGCCTGCTACAATACTCTAGCACCAATTCAGAGACAAAGAAACTAAATAGTAGCACAATCCCACTGTGAAACATACTTTTTGTTGTGTAAGATTAGGATCTTGGATCCCTTGACTGTGCAAAAGGTAGACCTGCACATTTAACTTGTGTGTTTTGTCTGTGCTTCATGTTGCTATCCTGAGATCCCAACTTTTCTAATTCTGGGTGAGCTGCTTTCTCAAGCAGTGAGATCTTCGTGTCAAGGTGCTGATGGTGGCACTGCAGTGGGCTGAGACTGGGATCTTTACAACTCTCTAGTCATGTGGTTTTTGGGATACAGAAGGTAGTCCTATTGAGTGTTCCTAAAGATCTTGGTTGAATTGCTTTTGCAAATGGCAAGCTCATTTGTTTTGATCTAGTGTTCTAAATGATAACTTTGTTTTCCCAAAACAGAAGGTACTCAAGTTGACTTTATAGTGAAAAAAAACAACATGGTGGTGAAATATGCCACTTAGTTTCTTTGTCTCTGAATCAGTGTCTGTGTATTGTAGCAGATTGGAATGTTTTGTACATAGTTTCCTTCCTCGGTCATGTTGATAAACTTAAGAAAAGCTTCCAGTTTTTATTGTTATCAGTAGCAATAAACTCTTGTTCCTTTCAAAAACCTGCCCATCGTGGTTTTGACTTTGATTAACTACTGCCTGGAAAATGCAGGTATTCAGAAGGCTGGAACTCTTCTCTGCAGTCAACCTGAAGAGCACAGTTTACCTTTGGGTAATGCCAAGTGGAAGATTAGTGGATGCTGAAATTGCAGTCACCATGGTTTCAGCACTTCCAAATATGCTGGCTTTCAGACATAAGTACCAGGAAAAAATTGCAGTGTTCATGTTGGTTTTCTGGGCAGAATACAATTTTTCAGTCAAGGTTTAAGAGTGTATGAAAAATCAGAGGCTAAATGGCTACTGGTTTTTGCTTCTAAACGCTAGTGTTTGTTCATGCTGATATATGGTCATTGAATATTGCCCCTTAGGTATTTGTTCTCCAGACTCACTTAGAAGACTACTCCTCTGAGAAGTCAGTGAGCTGTCTTGGAGATGTGATTTGCCAAAGAGTGCACCCTGTTCACTGGTGTGGTGGTTTCTGGATCAGGTGGTTTGGGAGACTCCAGTGCCTTTGAGGACTGTTGTGCAATTGTTTTTTCAGGCATTTGGAGCCACACAAGTGTAGGGTCACAGCAGAAAATAAGTGTCTGAAACTCTGCTTGCCAGGGTTCTGCTCAAGATAACTGATGTTAATTTTTATGTCTGAGAAATGCTGTGCTTCTAGTGCAGCTTTCAAAAGATGCACTCTTACAAGTTACAGCCTAATGGCCTAGGGTCCAAACTTGTTGCAGCCTATTTTCTTTTTTATAATAATACTGTGTTAACTGTAGTAATTGTGTTAACAGCCTGCTCCTGCTTCTGTGGTGCTGATATTTTATCAGGAGAATGATCAAGTCAGTCTTGCCTGGAGTTTGGTTTTTTTTGTACAAGGACTGATGAGCCAATTTCCAGAAAAAATTATGTTTGGGGAAATGTTGTGGTCTTTGCATTTGCACACTTTTATGGTGATTTATTGCAGGACCTGGGTTTCTTTGACAACGAATAATTATCTTTGGTCTAACAGTACTGGGGTATTTCACTCCAGCCTGAACAATGATTCCTGATGTTGGGAGTCTGATACTCTTACGGGAACCTCCGGGAAATATAATGGGGTTGATTTGAACGGTCAATAGCATAGTTGGTATTAGCATGGTGTTCCATGGTATATTGTTTAAACGTTGTATTTTCTGAGGGGAAGAACTAAACAAAACTTTCTGGGCTTCTGAGTTACTGGTTTCTGAATGAAGGCTACAGGCTATTGTCAACAAAATGGGGAGGAAGCTTTGTAATTTGAGTATCATAGCAAAAAGAAACTAAATGCAAACAAGAACAACTGCATCTGAGTGAATTTTTATGATTGATTTTAGCTGTGGAGTGTGGTTTGGTTTTTTGGTGTTGGTTTTTTGGTGTTGTTTTTTTAAATTTTTAATTCCAAGAACTAACTGTGGAGTGATGAGGAAAAACTGAGCTATTGTCCTAGCTACTTGCGCCGCAGTGTATGCCTACCTCCTAGCCCTGATTTAGCTGTAGACTGGGGTAATGCCTGGTTGGTTTTAGCAGCTGGATGTGTTGAGAAGCATAATTACTAATTTTATGCTTTTGCTGCATGGTGGTTTCTCTTGGAGATGATCTTCCCAACTCTCTTTCCATGCAGATTCCAAAATGGCACAGGAAGTGCAAGACTTGTGCACAAAATTGACTATGTCACAGGCTCTTCTTTGATAGTTTCTCACTATATTACAGTACCATGGTTGCAAGTCATAAGTCATTCATAAAATCAGTGCATTGCTGGAAATAGGCTATTCCTTTTGCATTTGCTATTATAATTCCAATATTCAAATATTAAGCCTTCTCTACAGCATTCGAAATAGCTGTGAATAGAGAAATTCTTTCATTACTCTTACCAGACAAGTTAAATATTCAGTGTGTCAAAGGTTCGATCCCAAGGCTGGAGTTATGTAGATGTTGAGCCAAGGCTACTTCACCCTCGTTTCTTCAACTCTAATCTGTTGTTATTGTTGAACAAAGAGTGCAAGTGGGTGGGGGAAAGTAAGAAGCACGAAGTGGATCAAAAGAAAGCAGAGTATCTAAAATAAAATGGAGTAAGCATGAATTTAAAATGGGAAACTTCATTCACAGAATTTTACCAGGACAAGACTCTCATCCAGGCTTTGATACAATTGGATGTAGTAACTGGGGTAGCAGGCAGCACCCTGTTCATATGGCAGGTGTTGTTAGACTTGGCTCCCCTGGAGACTGTGGGTTCAACCCTTTGTGGTTATGGCACGAGGACTGAAAATTGCAACAAGCCACTAATTGCCCTTTTGGAGGCCACTCACAAAGGTGGGTGCAATCTGGGTGATTGAGCTTGGTAGGAAGATCAAGGGCCTGGCAAGTTCAAATGCGTGCACCTGTCCTGATATCCTCAGCCTACATGCTATAAGAATGCACAAATGAAAGGCAATTGTTTGTTCCCTCCCCCCACAATTAACTAATGTACAATTTAATAATAAAGTGTCATTTCAGCAAAATTGTTTCCTTAAACTTGCCATCAACAAAAGATGTATTGGAAAAGAGAATATCCTCCAGCGTGAAACAGGACAAACAGACAGAAATGACCATTGTATATTTAATGGGAAAGAAATGTACTTGTCAAGTGGCTTGAATGTCATCTTAATGATATTATGAGGCAAGGAAGGGAGCCAAGCAATGCACACCTTTTAGCATGGAAGTGAAGTCCAGAAGGGCTTTCAACAAACACTGTCTAGCCAAAATGAGTGGTTAAAATGTCATCTGTTGTAAAAGAAAACCTGATTTGTCCATATAATCCTGTTGGTCCAGGTGAGTGATGGGTATACTGTTCTTATAATTGCCTTTGAAGTTCAAAGCGAAGACAAATAATTTTTTCTGTTTCGTTCTCTAGCTTGGCTTCTGTAGGTAGGAAGGAGAGGAGGAGTAATATTTTATCAACTTTACTTTGGTTGCACCAGTTGCATTTTGCTGGAAACAAGTCCAATGGTCAGCCATTGTAAGCTGCAGACCCCTTAGAAGACCAGAACAAGATATTTCCTGGCAGTCTCCAGCTGTGAGGTAGCTGGCTGGAGCATTTGCTATGTGTTTCCCAGCTGCGTTTCACAAAGGGCTTTGCCAGCATGCTCGGCATTATTGACCTTTTCTGGAACAGACAAACTGAGGCAGAGAGGGGCTACCTGGTTGCAGGAGGGAGGTGCATGAGGCCCCAGAGTGTCGGGGCTCATTCCAGCTCTGCCTCCCTGCAGCTTGGCCCAGCTACTTAGTGAGTGCAGAACACCCCTGCGTTGTCACTTTGTGCTGCTGGGGCACACAGGTGAGTGCTCTCTGGCTGGAGGTTGCTCACATTCAGACAGGGTGGATCCCAGCAAGGTAAAACTGGAATGATTTTGGTCTCTGACACTATTATATGTGGGATAATGGGCTTGTCCTGGATTTACCCTGGGAGAAATGCCATTTTAGATTGGATGATGTGCTGTCAGATTGACTGCTGGTGGTAAGTGAAGAGGAATGGTAAATCTCCCTGTCGTCAGGCTGTCTGGCTGCATTGTAAGGGACTCAAACTACCTCAGCAGGTAGTCCCTCTGTGCCCTAGCATCTGGTTTTGGAGTTCACACTTTCAGGCTGTGCTCCAAGAAAGGGAAGGTACCTCTGTGTTCTTCCACCTGTCCTGCCACCATGCTGTATTTCTCTGGTCATAGATTTATGTCCACCAAACTTGCTCTTTAACCAAAATAAAAATCCAAAGCATGTCAATACAAAGGGGCACAGTGAAGTTGAATTTCAGTCACAGATGAAACATCACAAAAAAATCACTCTTTTAAGAGGGGAGGATGTGTCATGGCTGATCATACACCTAGCCCACACAATTTGGTCCTGTTTTACAATGGCCTTTGATTGCTGTTCATGGTCTCTATATTAGTCAGTGATTTTTATCTTGACCAGATCATCTGTTGATATAAGTGGATTCATTATTATATAAGCATGTCTATTTGTATTAGATCCCTCAGATCCAATACTTGTGCCTGTATTCATGCTAAAGGTAGCTTTCCTGGCTCAGATGTATACAGAAATGAATTTGTTATTAGTTACCCTTTCTTTAGTAATCGAGGTAGAACTTAGTACCTTGTCTTTGAAAGATAAGGCTAATGTATGTGAAACATATGTCTGGTTTGTATGCTGCGTGTTGTGCAAAGAACCGACCTGTGGACTGTTGATATGCCCTCGTAATGTCTTCACTTAAGTCCTATTAACCACTTTAAATAGAAAGATATGATGTACTTTTAATGCCATGTTAGTACTTACTTGGGCAAGCAGTTAAGTATGTTATTTTAATTCAGTGACACACTGAAGAGATTAAATTCTGGACACTGGCATTGTTATCTGGGCAAAACATGCCCATTGGCTGTAACCAGGGCTAGCCTCCCAAGTTACATTTTATTCTCCTTTGTGTTACTTTTTAGTCATCACAGAAAAAAAAGATGGCTGGACAGTGTCAGCTCTGGATAGTACCCTGTTTGCAGGTTTGTGCATTTCCATAAATATGTGATAGCACTTCCCCATTCCGTCAGTGGTAGATCCTAATGCCTCCTATCATGTGCCAGCTTCACCATTCTGACATCCCCTGCATCTTTTGTCTAATTCAGTTTTATTCAGTTGAACTTTCATTCCTCAATGTTGTTTGAAAAAGTGTGTGGTGGCAGGTGGTCCTCATGAACCTGCCAGTATTTGCCCGAGTTGCTGCAGCAACGTCTTAAATTTTTTAAATTACTTTTGGTATATACAAAAGTATCTGAGATAACTTAAGGGAGCTTGGCTTCACTGCTCATTTTTCATTGACAAACACTAATTATTTAGCAACATGAATCAGATCTTGGGAGGCTTATTTTAGAATTGGTTCCTGTTCCTTCTGTCGCAAGCAGTAATTCAACCTTAGTGAGAAAAGCAGTCTCAATGAATGATTGGGCAGGCATGTGTATTCTGCTAGCAAAGCACTCCCCATAAATCTTAGACCTGCTCTGCAAAGACTTATGAACAGATCCAGATCCATTATCTGTCTTTGAAATACTGCTGTGTTTGAAACATGGCCTTTGCCTGGGCTCCTGCACAGCATGTGCTTCTGCCCTGTTTGACTGTCCTGGCTTTGAAGCTATTTTCCTATCTCCCCCCTTTTTTTTTTTAACTGCAATCTATGTGATTGGCTTGAAATGCTCCTGTGAAGGTCATTTTGCTAGCATATTTGGCCATTCTAAAATAGCCTCACTTGTTCTCTGAAATTACAAGTGTTGGTAAAATACCAATTTGGTGCAGCCTAAAAAATAAGGCAAGCTGATACAGACTAACAGATGTACTTCTGTCGTGGTTTGGGTGGAAACAATGGCCTTTACACAAAATAATTTTTATGACTGCAACAAATTTGACTTTTTCAAATAGCTTAAAATTAAGACCAGCTTTTAAAGGTGAGCAAGATTGAAAATAAGAATTGTGAGTAAGAATGCTGATACTTTTTCTGGATGAGGAGAGGAAAAGATGTTGTTTAGGCTTACGGCTGGGTGTTCTCAAATTGCAAATCGCTTGTCCTCAACTTGCTCATAAACGACCTTAGTTTAAATTGCTAGCAGATTCGAGTGGCAGAAAGGATGAAGAGCTGCTGCTGCTGCTTTCATGAGCTGGTCCTCATGAAAGAAAAATCTACCCAAAGAGCAGGCAATCTCAAGATATAATTCCTACAGATATTCTAGTGCCTAGTTTTTGCTGATTCAGAGTCTCTTATCTTGAAATAAATACCCCTGTCTGTAAAGCACAGGTTCATTTTCTTTTGAAAAAAAAAAAGTGTCTGTAAAACAATATTTCTTCTTCCTATACTTTTGAAGTATGGGACAGAGGGATTGCTGCATGACACTTATGGGGCTTTTTGAGGAGACCTCATCACTCTCTACAACTACTTGAAAGGACATTGTAGAGAGGTTGGTGCTGATCTCTCCTCACAGGGAGTTAGTGATAGAACAAGAGGGAATGGCTTCAAGCTGCAGCAGGGTAGGGTTAGGCTGGCCATGAGGCAAGAATTCTTCCCAGCAAGAGTGGTCAGAGCCTGGAATGGGCTGCCCAGGGAGGGGGTGGAGTCACCATCCCTGCCTGTGTTTCAGAGTTATTAAGATGTGGTGTTGAGAGTTATGGTGTAGGGGAGAACCTGTAGAGTAGGGCTGATGGTTGGACTCGATGATCCCAAGGGTCTCTTCCGACCTGAATGATTCTGTGATTCTGTGAAATCTTTGCATGGGTATCTGAAGGCTTATTTGCCAGTTTCTTTATTGATCAAAGTAAAAAAGTTAAGGAGGTAAATAAAAACATGAGTACCAATTTCCACAAATCCATAGTCTGGTACCTTGTTTGTTTATTGTCCTCCTCTAAACAATTGACTCTCCTTTTGGACAATTAACAATGATTGTTCTTTTTAGCTAATAACTAATAAGTGGTTACTATTGTGGTTACTACTGACTGACACCTGTATAATAAGAGTTTAGCCCCTTCCCTTATGCTAGTTGGAGTGGAAGATGATACCACTGTTTCCTTCTTTGATGTTGGGAGGAGATAGTGAGTAAAGAATAATTTTTGTCCCATGAAATGACAGTCCTGGCATTTAGCTGGGTACTTCTCAGAGGTAAGGCGAGAGCTAGCAACCATTGGTTTGTAGAGAGTATCTGAGGCACTCTGTAATTTCCTGCTCTGCAGATTCTCCTCCCACTCTGAATCCATACCCGTATGCTTACTTGTTCCGGTTTTGGCCTGTTTGGAGGAATGCCTTGCATTGCTGTTTTTAGTGCTATTGTTTGACACTCAAGTTCTCATTATAAGAAATCCATCCAGGTATGAGTGTTCTTAAGGCTGTAGATTTGCATTGATGCTGAATGTGGCCTGTGATGTTTACAGTAGGTGCTAAAAATCCTTATTCTAAGCTATAATAAGCTTCAAGGGAAGTGGCCTAGTTTAAATCAGCATCTGTGTTCAGTGTTTGTTTCTGTCACTGCCATCTATAGGGCTCCCAGTGTTAATTTGGGATTGGATAGACCTGAGAAATGTTACTGTGATTTTGAGTTTCATCCCCTCCTGTATTCCCTGCAATAATATCTTTTAACCTTGCACTTTGCCAGGGTCCTGAGAGAATTTGGTAGCAGCTATTGGTGAAGTGAGCAGATGAATACAGAGGGCTCTTGTGCTGAGTATCTTTGATTTGAAGTTGGAGGCTTTCAGCAGCCTTCCAGAATTCAGAGATTTTATTTTCAATCGTATTTTCCATTCATCTTTCAGTTAATTTTCCAGCTCTTGAATAAATTTGCAGGTTACAAAAAGATTCTGGAACAGTAAAGCACTAGTGTTTGTGCTGCATATATATATTTATATTGAAATACATAATGATAGGCTCTGAAAAATGAGCACAGAATCACAGAATATCGGGGACTGGAAGGGACCTTGAAAGATCATCTAGTTCAATCCCCCCGCCAATAAGACTAGGTTGCAGGACAATCCCTGTTCTGTTGTGCAGAACATAGAAACATTTTGAATGGTATGAAGTTATAATAGGCATTAAATCTTTTAAAATATCCGGCAAAAGCTTCTGTGTCTGCAATTAGTAAGTAATTCAACCATGTCAAAGTCAAGCAAGCACAAATCCCCTTTATGCCATACCGTACCATCTGTCTAATCTATCTGTGTCAAATATGGCTTGTTTGGGTCTGTCCTACTGCAGTCTGTTCTAGATAGATTAAGTTTAGATTTTTCCCTTGATGTTTGTATCTCAAGTAATAAATGTGTTTTCATGCTAGGTATGCAATGTATTTGGTATACAAGAATGTGGTAGTCAGTACAACTATCTTTTTGTCATGGTTGATCAAAGTGTTTTTACAGCTAAAGCACCTTTTCAGCAGTTAAAAAGTACAGTATTAATGTGAAGTATCTGAATTGAAGGGATTGTAATTCAGGCACTTGCAGGGTAATAAGCACCAAAATGGATAGTGTAGATTAATCTGTTGCCTACAGCTTGTTTTCTGTTGATCCACTGCTGCCCTGGAAAGGCTTTGTTCTGTTTGCCTGGAACTTGCATTAGCTTTGTGGAATGTCAGAAATGAATATTTGAAAGAACTTACTGTTTCATTTCTATTTAATTTTGCCAGTCTGTGCGAGCCTTTCTAAATGCTGGAGGACTGCAAGTAATAGTGTTGTAGCATGACAAAAAGAAACCCTTAATTTGGCAGGTAACCTTTTCTTTTGACATCTTTCTGCAGCCAAACCAATGCAGTGGCATAGGTCCTTGTGGATTGCAAAGGATGCTAATATGACTGTTACTCTACTGGCAGTTCCTGTCTGAGCAAAGGAACCTCCAATTTGTGCAGTGCTGGCACTGTGTACTGTGGGCATTAACACGCGGTTGCAGAAATACTGCACTGTGACATTGTCTGATGATTTGCATTTTGCTTCCATCTTCTGCACATAGATGTGACTGGCTTTTAGAGAATAGTGAAATTTTTAGGATTTAGAAATCCTGTGCCTGCAGAGGGTTCTCTAGGAGAGAACCTGGCCTCCCCATGCTGGCAGTCCGTTCCTGCTGCCGCAGTGAGTTGCAGCCTCTGCCCTTTGAGCAGTGCAGGGTAAACCTGCAGAAGGGATGCTCAGGAGCTCAGCATGAGGGTGTAACTTATGCATCTGTGTAACTTGCAGGTTGTGCTGGCAAACTATCAGCTTTGCACCTCAGCTCTGCTGTTTCTGCGCTGCGTCTGCATTGCCTGTGAAGTTTTGGTGTGTGCCAGCTCACTCCTACAGCCTGCGAACTTGAGTTTGCTCTCCAGGGGTATTATTAAAGGTAGCACAGATACAACCCGTGTTCATCACTACTCTCTCAAGAGCACTAGATTGCAGAGATTTTTCTGAGATGCCTGTCTGGAAAAAGAGCCAGGGACAATCAAAGGATTTTGTATTTTTATGTGTTCAGTCCTATTACTGTGCTCTAGCTCTCACCATGTTCACCTAACCTCAGTTAAATTTTTTTTTTTTACCTTCGTTTGCATGTGCTTTATGTATGTATGTATGAATCTTGAGATTCCTGCTCTCAAGACAACTGAACCTGAGGTGCAGTGACATGCTGAATGGAAAATAAAGTCAGTCATTTACGAATTAAAAGGACTGAATCATTGTGTGGTGGGGCAATGTGTTAAGATGGAGTCAACCAAACAGGACATTCTAGAAATAAGCGGTGGCGAGTTTGATGTCATTGTTTAAATTATGAGGTTTCTTTTTGTATGTTGTGTTGACATTGATGCCATCACTAAGATAAGTGTTTTGTATAAAAATCTCACCAGGTGTTGCACAGATAGAAACTAACAGCAGGATCCTTAGGAAAAGGGCTAAGCAGTGATCCTAAGTCTGTTTTAACCTCTTCCTGTGTTCACAGTGTGTGTTTTTTAATGGAGAGTTTAATAATAAAAAAACTAGCATGGTGTAATCCTGAGATTTATATTAAAGCCTCTTACTAGCACATCATGCATTTCAAAACACTCCCATTAATATATTCACTTTGAGAAATGCATTGTTCCAGATATTTTTCTGGTTTTACTATTCCAAATAAGGATGCTTTAATTACTGTTGACCTGATTTAAATATGGGCTTGACTGATTTCATTTAGAATATTGATTGCAGTGCATTGGATTGGTAATGTTTTCAGTTTATTTCTGTAACAGCTATCCTCACTCAAATCTGTGAGTTTAGATCTCACTTTTTCCATGATGCCTGAAGAGTGCTCTAACATATGCATTGGGAAGAACGATTGTGGCCACTTCAGACTCTCAGAGTGAGAGCATCCTGTTCATTCCTGTCTGTTGGTGGCTTAGGTGATGTGCAGTTGATGAGACGGGCTCTGTTTTGTTTGGGATTGCAGCATATTGAGCACAGTGCACCTCATGTGAGTAACAGCTGGCCCTACATCATCCTGTATTCCTGTGTTCACTGCATTCAGACATTTTAGTTGTGCCAGGGAAGGATAAATTGCACTGCTTTTTAATATGGTTTAATATTCCTAATAGGTAGCAAAATGCATAGATTGTCTAAGACTTTATGTGCATTTTCACGCCAGCCATATGAAAGTCATTCTGTATTTGAGATTTTACCTGGGAGTTGCAGGTGCCCCTGAGCATCTGGTGCTGTGTTTGTCTGCTTGTCTGCGTGTTTCCATCCTTTCTGTCACCAAGGGATGCAGAACAGACCTGGTCTTTTCAGTTAAAACACTCTTCATGCTGTTATGTATCATTTCTTGCATTTGCTGTAGGTAGTAGATGCTTGGGTGCTGCATCGTGGATGGAGGGCCACTGAGAAAATGGTAGTAGCGGCTCCAGGAGAGAGACATCTGGGAACATTACAACCAGCAACGCTAACCCACCTTGTGAGGTCTCTGGAAGCCTACAGTCAAGTTTTGCTTTTTTGGCAATGAGGAGAGTTGGGCTTTCTCCAGATGTGTGCAAGCTACAACACTAACATGGAAGCACAAATGGTTGGGTAGCAGGGAGAGTAAGAACATTTGCTCACAATTAATTAATTATTTTTTTAAAATGGCAGAGAATGTAATTTGAAGCAAGTGATGGGGTGGATCAATATGTTAAAAACTATTCCTAGTAGGAGTAACAGAACTAGTCCCACTACTTTTAAGACTGAAAGACAAATGGCAGTTTTTAAATCCTTCAAAAAAGAAAAAAGAACTTTTCTGGGATTTGTTATTTTGGGTTTTTTTCCTTCTCTGTACTCTTATTTGGTAATGCTTTTAAAGCTTTAAGATTTTATTTTTGCTTTGAAAGTGAAACAATGCTCAGGATTTCCCTCTGGAAAAATCTTTTAGAGCCTGAAAAGACTGCAGAAGCATTCTCCTTTGGAGGTTTTTCACCCAAGATGGCTGTCGAGAGTGATGTGTAGGAGAAAGAAAAAGCAAGAAGATCTGGAGAGCTGCCAAGCATCAAAAGGGCTATGTAGTAGACAGTCATTAGGTGGAAAATGATCAGGATTAGTGCTTTCTAAATTGCTTTAGGGGCTGTATGGTTTTTTTTTACTGTAAATCTGCAGGTATAAATCTTAAATATGTGAGAATCTTAGCTTTTACTTTTAAAATATAAATATGGTTCTACAAGGTTCAATTCTATAAGGTTCAATATGTCTGCAAGCTATTCCTTCATGTCTGTATCACCCTGACATGCTTAAAAGATGCAGAGAAAAATAAAAACACCTGCCTTTGTTATCTTCTAAAAAATTTCAGAGCCTGGTTCTTGATAATTTTTTTCGTGTGTTTGTGAGAGACAGTACTGCTGCTTTACAGGATAATTCCTAATATTACATTTGCAATGTTGAATTCTATAATCATATGTCTTGTGTGAGTTAGTACCTGGGTTATCTAAGGTAAGTATGGCTATTGTATTGCCTATCATGGATGTGATTGCTCAACTTGAGTACAGTGAGCTGTACTCTGGAAGCATTTGCTTTCCACTCACTGGACTTTTATTTCTGCAGTGTAATTAGCCAGATTATGTATCTCCCTGGAGGTATCTTTAGGATATAACCCTTCCTCAGGAGTTCACATCCTGTATCCATGTTGATCTTTTTTTGTTTCTCACCATTAATTCAAGAAAATGGTATGATGATTTATTGTTCTTGGGGACCTAATCTGTTGCCTCAGGCAACAAGAAATAGTCTGGGTTTCCTTATTTCTTCAGTTGATCACGTCTATCTTGAGCCATTTAAGGACGAGAAACTGGTTATTTGTGGTTGAGCACTCTGTATGGCTCACAAGCTGGCTGTACATTATTCTCCTTATATGATTTATTCTTCCTGCAGGTACATGAAATACAAAAATCTTGACCTAAGGACCAATCTGTTCAGTATCCAAGGCAAGTGTTCAATAGCAAACGAAGGATGTCGCTTTCAGTTTCTTTCATCCAGTATACCACTTGCTTCATGTGTTTCCATAAACCAAGACAATAAAGGTGCTAAAGTTTTCTGAATTTTGAGGAAAAGGTAGAGATTTTCCATAGCAAGCCCTGAATATAGGGAGTATGAATCAAGAAAACTGAGGTATAGTAAAGCTGAATGCTACAAGCATTTTTGTCCTTGGAGGCACTTGGTCAGATTCAAATCTCATGATAATAGCAAAACCAAAAACAACCAACAAAACACAGGCAAAAACAGGGGCTGTGAGAATGAAGAACTGCCCACTGTAGATTAGGTTCAAGACAATCTAAGGAATCCATGGGACCTGATGAAATTCATCCATGGCTCCTGAGGGAGCTGGTGGGTAAAGTTGCTAAGCTGCTTTCCATCACATTTGAGAAATCATGGCAATCTGGCCAAGTGTCCACTGACTGGAAAAGGGGAAGCGTAATGCCCATTTTCAAAAAGAGGAAAAAAAGAAGACCTGGGGAACTACAGGCCAGTCAGTCTCAACTCTGCCTGGCAAGATCGTGGGGCAGATCCTCCTGAAATCTCTGCTAAGACACATGGAAGATGAGTTGATTGGTGACAGCCAACATGTCATGCCTGACAACTTTATTGGCCTTCTACAGTGGCACTACAGCATTGGTAGACAAGGGCAGAGCAACAGGCGTCATCTACCTGGACTTCTGCAAAGTGTTTGACACTGTCCCACATGACATCCTGGTCTCAGAATTGGAAAGGCATGGATTTGATGGATGGACCACTCAGTAGATAAAGAGCTGTCTGGATGACTGCACTCAAAGGGTTGCTGTTGAAGGCCCTGTGTCCAAGTGGAAGTTAGTGATGAGTGATGTTCTTCAGGGGTTGGTACTGGGACCAGTGCTGTTTAACATCATTTTTGGAGGCACGGACAGTGGGATTGAGTGCACCCAAGCTGTGTGGCATGGTCGACACACTGGAGGGAAGGGATGCCATCCAGAGGCACCTGGACTGTCCTGAGAGGTGGGCCTGTGTGGATCTCATGAAGTTCTACCAAGCCAAGTGCAAAGTCCTTCAACTGGGTCATGGCAATCCCAGGCACAAATACAGGTTGGGTAGAGAATGGCTTAAGAGCAGCCATTCCTGAGGAGAAGGACTTGGTGGTGTTGGTGGATGAGAAGCTCAACATGAGCCAGCAATGCATGCTGGCAGCGCAGAAAGCCAACCACGTCCTGGGCTGTGTCAAAAGAATTGTGGCCAGCAGGTTAGGGAGGTGAATCTACCCCTCTACTCTGCTCTGGTGAGATCCCACTGAGAGTACTGTGTCCAGCTCTGGAGTCCTCAACACAGGAAGGACATGGACATGTTGGAACTGGTACAGCGAGGGCCACAAAGAAGATCTGAGGGTTGGAGCACCTCTCCTATGAAGACAGCCTGAGAGTTGGGCATGTTCAGCCTGGAGAAGAGGAGGTTTCAGGGAGACCTTATAGCATCCTTCCAGTACCTGAAGCATGTCTACAGGACAGATGGGGAGGGACTCTTTATCAGGGAGTATAGTAATAGGACAAGGGGCAGTGGTTTAAAACTGAAAGAGGGGAGATTTAGGTTAGATATTAGAAAAAAAGTCTTTACTGTGAGGGTGGTGAGACACTAGGTTCCTAAGGACTGGACGAAAGCAAATATCACTCCTGTCTACAAACACAGCAAGGAGGACCCAGGGAAATACAGGCTGGTTAGTCTCACCTCTGTCCCTGGGAAGGTATTGGAGCAACTCATTCTGGATGTTGTCAACAAACATGTTGAAGAACAGGAAGTTATTGGAAGTGGTCAACATGGATTTCCCAAGGGTAAATCATGCTTGACCAATCTGATAGCCTTCTGTGATGTTATAACTGGATGACTGGATGGGGGTAGAGCAGTAGATGTTGTCTGCCTTGACTTCAGCAAGGTTTTTGACACTGTCCCATAACATCTTCATTCAGAAACTGAGGAAGTGTGGTCTAAATGGGTGGGCAGTGAGGTATATTGAGAGCTTGGCTGTGTGACTCAGAGGGTTGTAATTAATGGAGCAGGGTCAAGTTGGAGGCCTATAACCAGTGATGTCTTCCAAGGGTCAATACTCAGTCCAGTCTTGTTCAACATATTCATCAATGACCTAGGTGAGGGAAAAGAGTGTATCCTCAGCAAGCTCACTGATGTTACCCAACTGGGAGGCATGGCTGACACTCCGGAGGGCTGTGCCATCATCCAGCATGACCTGGACAGGCTGGAGAGCTGGGCAGCGAAAACCTACTGAGGTTCAATGGGGCAACTCTTGGGTTCTGCACCTGGGGAGGCACCAATATAGGTTAGGGGCAGATCTGCTGGAAAGCACTTCTGAGGAAAAGGATCTGGGGATCCTGGTAGATAGTAAACTATCTGTGAGCCAGCAGTGTGCCTCTGTTGTCAACAGGGCTAATGGAATCTGGGGCTGCATAGGGAAGAGTGTGGCCAGTAGGTTGAGGGAGGTAAATTTCCCCCTTTACTCTGCATTGGTGAGGCAATAACTGGAATACTGCCTCCAGTTCTGAGCNTGGGAGGCATGGCTGACACTCCAGAGGGCTGTACCATCATCCAGCATGACCTGGACAGGCTGGAGAGCTGGGCAGAGAAAACCTACTGAGGTTCAATGGGGCAACTCTTGGGTTCTGCACCTGGGGAGGCACCAATATAGGTTAGGGGCAGATCTGCTGGAAAGCACTTCTGAGGAAAAGGATCTGGGGATCCTGGTAGATAGTAAACTATCTGTGAGCCAGCAGTGTGCCTCTGTTGTCAACAGGGCTAATGGAATCTGGGGCTGCATAGGGAAGAGTGTGGCCAGTAGGTTGAGGGAGGTAAATTTCCCCCTTTACTCTGCATTGGTGAGGCAATAACTGGAATACTGCCTCCAGTTCTGAGCTCCCCAGTTCAAGAGAGACAGGGAGTGAGTCCAGCATAGGGTAGCAAAGAAGAATAAGGAATTGGAGCATCTTCCTTATGGGGAAAGGTTGAGAGAGCTGGGACTCTTTAGCTTGAGAACAGAAGGCCGAGGGGAGACCTTATTAATGTTTACAGATATCTGAAGGAGCTTTGAGCCAGACTCTTCTTACTGGCTCCCAGTGGCAGGACAAGGGCTAGTGGGCACAAGCTGGAACATTCAAATATGAGGGAAAACTTCTTTACAGTGAGGGTGACAGAGCACTGGAACAGGCTGCCCAGGGATGTTGTGGAGTCCCCTTCTCAGGAGACCTTCAAGCCCTGCCTGGATGCAGTCCTGAGTAATGTGCTCTAGGCAATCCTGCTTTAGCAGAGGATTTGGACTAGATGATCTCTAGAGGTCCCTTCCAACTCTGACAATTCTGTGATTCCATGAAAAGGTTGCTCAGGGAAGTTGTGGATGCCCTAACCCTGGAAGTGTTCAAGAGCAGGCTGGATGGGATTTCAGCAAACTTCTTTTGTAAATTGTTGGACGAACAACCAAGTGAACACACCTTGTTTTGACATTTTATGCTCATGGAAAGGCAGCACTAATGATGTAATTCGTAATAGCAAAACCATTATGTCAGTTAAGAAAAATGCTGGTGACTTTCTTATGTTTTAACTTTCATAGTATTTGTTGTCAGCTGCAGTACATTCCAAATTTGCACATTCCAAATATTTTGTAGAATAAATTGAATGAACCAAGGTTCAGAAATACGTCTGGGACTGAGTTAGTTTTCGGTGTCTCTGGATTACTGGTGAAGCAATGGTCCCCTGAGGCCATGAGCAGATGCTGTTTGTCAGTAAATAAGCTGGGCCGGGCAGGTGAAAATTATTAGGTATTTAGAACTGTGACTTTGGGATCATGAGATTTTATCATGAATTCTAAATGCTGGGGATTTAGCACGATGTGGGAGGTTTAGTTTTTGGGAGATGAAGTAAGAATGAAATAATCTGACTGCATTTGAAAGTTGCCAGATAATGAAAACAACAGCCAAGATCTTATTTAAACATGAAATGAATATCAAGTGGCATTTGTGGAAATATGAAGAGAGATTGTTATTGAGAGGAGAAGACCAGTGGAGATCAACAGTTACTGTTTTTGAAGGAGGATTTTTAGAATATTCAAGGATAGCATGCATAGTTATGTTATTAAAAACAGAAAGGAAACAGGTGATAGAAACAATATGTAAGATACTGTCTAGGGGATAGAGCTTCAATGTCTGTGCCCCATTATTTAGCTTCTCTGGATTTTTTTTTTTCCCTATAGTGCACATTCCTCACTATGAACTAATACTACATAAAAATAAAATCTTGGGTGTTTGCCAGCACAAACAGAGTTTTGGCTAAGTTTTAGAGTGTTTGTGGAAGTAGAAAAGCAATGCAGCTGTTGGGTTGGGTACGTGCCAGATGAGAATCTATTTTCCAGACAAAAAACCTCAGAATGAAATAATAATTGGATATTTTACATATTATTGCTTTGTGCTGTTTTTTCTTCAGCTTTTGCTGCTGCTTGGTGTGACTGTGGGGTTTGTAGATAGGTTAACCTGGTATCCATTTGACACTGAATGATCACGGACAAACCACAATGTTCCTTGCTTGTGGTTTTTTCTTGTGTGCTTCACAAGATAAGGTTTAAGACCTTAGTGTGAAAAGGCTTTGTGCAATAGTGCTGTTTTCCTGAGGGGTCAGTGCAATGAACCATAAAGCTCATGTACCAAATTATTGGGATTTTTTTTTCTGTTGTTGCAAAGCCATTCCCATTTCCTGGGTGTATGTGGCTAGCAAAGCTGCTGTATTGCAAATTAAGCCATATTTACATGTTGCTAGAAGCTGTTCATAACAAATTGCCAGTAACAGTAGTTGAATAATTTGAAAGAGCAGAATGTCATTGGTTTGTTTATTTGCCTGTTTTACTTAGAGTGCCTAAAACTGTGAATAACACGTGTGCCTCAGAGGAAAGTACCTCTTGCTCTAGGCTCTTCTTGGTGCACCAGCAAGCACGGCCCCAGGGAGCAGATGGTGCTGGGGAGCCAATGGCTGGAAAATGTCCTTTGCTGGTTGTGTAGCCAAGGTCTGGGCTTGCCAAGGTCAGTAGGGGCAGAGCTGGCTGGGGGTTGTGTCACCATAGCTGCAGCTTAGCAGCCCCAAGTGCAGCTTCCTTGGCTGGAGGAGCTGTATTCAGCCAGTAGTAGCGCCTTGGGGGTGGTAAGGCTGTCGCTCACACAAAGCCAGTGCCTTGCAGAGTCCTTCAGCCTTGCATGGGCAAAAATGGATTGTGGTGTCTGAGAGGGATGAGGTGTTTCAAGTAGAAATTTTTTGATCCGCTGTGTTGCTGCTGGTCTTAACGGAGTTGTTTACTAGGCTTTATTCATGCTGTTCATAAGTACAAGTGCAGCCATGAAGTTTTGGGGAAGAATATTGTAGTGGTCCTTCTAAAGCAGCTAAGGCTGCTTAAGTAATTGTAGGAGTGCCAGACCTTTTCACAGAAGGTACGGAAATGTACAAGATGGCACTCTGTTAGCAAGCTGTCATGAGAAACCTGGAAAGAGTAATCGTTAATTGTATATAAAATGCAAAATATCTATTAAAAATAATTTAATAATAGTTGAAACATTAAAGAACCCAGGTAATGACCCAAGTTATTTAAGATGTAGCTTTTCTGGGCTTTTGTTCCACATCCATCATCTGATTTCCCAGGGGTTAAATTCTGGCCTGTATGCTTTTTCCTCTGAGGATGTATCTCAAACTATTTGGTCCTAAATGCCCTGAATAACAAGTTGACTTAATTTAGGTGGCATTAAGGCTCTTTAACCCATTTCAAGGGGCAGGGATGCACTGAGGACCTACAGGCATGCATTTAAACTAAGGCAATAATGATATATATTTTTTCCCTTGCCTGAAAACCCTTAACCATTTTATCTATGCATCACATGAAAGTTTTAAGGGGAAAGACTTTTGTTAGTCTTGTTGGGAGCCGGCCAGAAGAATGTGAAGAATGTAGATAGGAATTAACAGCTGGTGTCCATTTAAAACTTCTTTGTGGGCAAACACAGGCAGTATGCTTAGTTCTACCTGTCTTCTTCCTCTGATTAGTACCCACTAACCCACTAAAGGTTAGTTTAGAAGTGATGAGATCAGTTTGGATGTGGTGCTCTTAGTTCTGCTAAGAAGCTAGTGAGGGTATGGTGTGTGTTTTGTTTCCTCTGGGGAAGATAGGACACATTTCCTCCACTTTGAGAACCAGCAGCTCAAGCTGTGTTTGATTACTGAGCCAGAAATCTCCTTGGCATGGTAGAATTATGCTGTGTACTATTTAACTTGGTGTTTTACTCATATGATGGCTGATACTTTCCTCTCTTTCTGGGGAAGGATAATTTTTCAAATAGCTTTCAGCCATGTTTCTGGTTTTGTGTAGTCAAAAATGTGCATGTGCACAAAAAGGGCCTCATATCTTGGGGAGAAAATGACTATGGAGTTTTGAAACAGAATCCTGTGCTTAGAGCTGCAACAGCTGCAGGCATTGGGTTTGTGCTGGTTGGGCTTTGTTGGGTCCATATTGGCGCTTGCGCATGTGAGGTTTATGCCAGTGAAAATGTGATGCTGCTGGAGCATGGACACGTGTGGTCTGCATGCTCCCTCCTTGTCCAAGGCCTTGCTGGGGCCACCTGTCATCCCAGTGTAAAGAATTGTAGGTTTTTTTGGAAAGAGAGAAGGAAAAATCATGGACTCAGAGAGAAATTGTTTAAAGACTATACAGTACTCTGATACTTACCCACTGAAGGGAGGCAGAGGATGTAGTCCCTTCAGAGGCTTTATAGGCAGATGTGCAGGGACAGTGCTGTTCTTAGCTCATCAGTGGTGGATGTGCTGGCCACCTTGCATTGAAGCTGTTGCAGTTTGTAGTGATTTGCAGAGCAGTTTTTAACATACGTGTTTTCAAGTGGGGAATTTAATATCAAACTGCTCTGCTCTATTGCTCAGCTCACTTTCCACTCAATTCTGAATTCTAAGAAATGCTGGCATTCCCCAACCAACAGTTAAGTACTGTCTTCACATAATCTCACCAAAGCAAAAGTTGTCCAATTCTGTTAGTAATTCAGGCTTTATTTTTATTAAAGCAATAACACCTAGAATCCTTGTGATACCTGTAACATACCAGTGCTGCACTGAGTTTGGCCATCAAGACGCAAAACTTTGCATGATCTTGGCTGTGACTTGGCTTTCAGCATCTGAAGGAAATGCTTGGTCTGGAGCTGTCTTTGAGCCTCCTGGGACAACTGCAGTGTCCAAAATTAATTCTTTACTAGGCCAGTTCTTTTGCCAGGCCTCAATTAGGCATCTCTAGTTAAAGCAGAGCTAGCTCAGCTGAAGAGGTCTCAGGAGTCTCTGGTATCCAGACCAAGTGCTGGTATGACAGCAGATGGATCATCTCAGCATTGTCATGGAGGAACTAGTGCTGTCTTACATCTCTTCTTAATGAGTCTGTGGGTATTTGGACTTGGGGTCACTCCTTCATGGGTTGGTGCTGGAGCCTAAGTGTGCTGCTGAAACCAGCTGTTTCTTCAACTGTGTTGTCTGCTGCTGTCTTACGAAGTGTGTTAGCAATTCTTTCTCCCTTCCTGCCCCCAGAATCTGTTTTTTGTTGTTTGTTTGTTTGCTAATTCAAAACCTGCTGACTGTGTAGCAGGTTATTTCTTCCAGGCTGGCCCTTTAAATTGCTTTCATGCTTTGCCTACCTCGCTGTGAAATATTGCTAATGAACAAAGCTCAGAACAAAAGCCTACACACAAAAACATCCTTTTCTCCCAAGGCATCTCCCTGGGTGTGGTTTCCCACTGCTGCTCTGCAGTGTGGAGGCAGAGCCAAAACAGCTCATTCTCTTCCTGCCCTGGAAGTTGTCATCAGGCAGCCTTCCCTAGCGCTCACTTCTGAGGAGCACAGTCTCTTTCCTGAATTTTTCTTCCTTGGCTGAGGGTGATGGAGCCTTTCCCTGCCCTAAAATAAAAAGCTTCAACGTAGAGGAGGTTTGTCGAGGTGTAAAGCAGTGTAGCTTGAGACTACTTCCAGTTTTGTGCCCTCTCCCTCATAGGCACCCCTGGGTTGCCAAGACATGACTGTGCTCACCCTCCCACAACTGCATCTTCTTCTGGCTGTGCCTCAAGTCAGCATTGCAGCATGACCCAGGTGGGTGTTGCATCCTCCTCCTCGTGGGAAGGAAACTGGGAGCTCACAAGGATCCAGGGGAAGGAAAGTGGCACAGAGGCTCTGGTTCACTCCTACTTATCTATAGCTTTAATATATGTTCATTGGGCTGGGACCTGTACTTTGCCCTGTTCGCCCCTGGCAAGTCAGCCTGGACATTCATCTAAATCTCTTAGTGCATGATAGGCAGGTCCTATAGAGTTCTTTCTTTCTCTAGCTTGAAGTAGCTGTTATATCCTGTTGTATTCTCTTTTTGTTCCAGTTCATCAAACATCTCAGTGCTTGAAGTGTTACTTTAGTCAGGAAGTAATTATTTTTTGCGCCCTTTTTTGTTCTTTGCCCATTAGGTTTATGGTGCTCCAATAGCTGGACAACAGCACTGGGAAATAGTGTTTTCTATTCTCTGTACAGACTATACCTTTGGTACACGCTCCTGGCCTCTGATGATTCTAGTCACAAAGTCAGCTTTGCACCTTTATTAACTGTCAAAGAAGTTGGAAGATATATTAATCACAAAGCTAGGAATGGTGGGGTGCAGAAAAGGAGAGGGGAAAATAGAAGTGCAAGAGAGACAGCAGCTGGTGGGCTGCATTCTCAGGCCTATTGACTTGGCAGTCTTCCTGTAAGGATGTCAGAGCTATTGCATCTCAGGTTCCTGAAGAGAGACTGCAGAAGGAGGAATATGCTCATGGATGTAAGTATGTCAATCCATTGTAACCAGCTTTGAGTTAGCCTTTGCATTTACACCTTGCAAAGACAGGCTTAGTTGTTCTCATTGTAAACATTATTCAGGGTTCTAAGACCCTCATGATAGGACTGAGAAGTGAGGCAGAAACCTCCAGTTCTGGCTCTATTGTTGATGAAGACACATTGCACAGCATCTCAAGTCTCTCTCCCATCCCCAGACACTCAGCTGTATCTCTCTTTATTCACATTAATATAACAGATGTAAACTTATATGTATAAATTGCACGGTCACACATCAGCAATCGCAGTAATTATTGAACGAGCAAGTAATTTCTGAATTTTACATTTTTTTATTAAGGAATATTTCATTTTAGATTACCAGCTATCTAGATACATCAGCCAGTGCCATTTCCATGATGATTCTCAGCAGCCTGCAAAAGGCTGGGTACCACCTGACACTGGCGGTTTGCTGGAGCACTATCAAAATAAACAGTGATGTTGCTGAGGCCATTCAGGTTGTCTGGGACTTCCTGTCAAGTTAGGCTTGTGACTAGGGTTGAGATGGTTGTTTTTTTTGCTGTACTGTGATCACAGACAATGATGCCTGACGGACTTCAGGCAGAGGGAGCATCTCGAATTTTAGTCCTTTACTGATGCACAGCTGGTTTACAAAGATCAGTGCTCTGTTTCTCATAAGCTGGGTCGTGAGAGAGTAGAGCCCAGAAAAGGGGAAACTCCTTTCCAAGGGTGACTGGTTTGCATTGGAACTCAGCTCTGCATACCACTTGAAAAATACTGAAAAAGACTTTCTGTTTTCTTCCATCATTCTTTTTGATGAAGGTCAACCCACAGCTTCTAGAAGATGGTAATACCAAATATTGTCCTTTAAAATCTCAGTGACTGTGGAAGGAATTTTTTTTGGTAGTTTCTTTTGAAGCATGTTGACCTCAACCTTCCTTCCTGCCAGGCCATAAGGCAAGATGTTCCGTATGCCCTTCACTAGCTTAAAGGTCTGACACATTCATCCATAAGTACTTTCAGCTGGATTCTTCAGAGGTGTTTGCAAAGTGTACCTTTACCATGCTCCATGATCAGGATCGTGAAGGGTCAAATGCGAGGTTTTTAACAAGGTTGTTTGAAATTTAAATGTTCCATTTAAACAAGGTCCCATCTTCGTGGTGTGTCTCGCCAAATCTGCTGGTGTAGGTTTCCATTCATAAATATTTTCAGTGCCTTGTATCTTCTGTTTTAACTGTGAAACATCTGAATTATGCTAAAGTGTGTATCAGAATAAAGTTTATCTTGACAGTGGGAGGCTACGTAAGAAAGGCCCTTCTTATAATTCCTGACCTGGACCCTGTTTGATTTCAACTCCAGTTGATTTCCTCTTGTTGATTTCATTATGCTTACAACTATGAGCACCCTTTGTGGTATATATGGCAGACATACTTAATTCAGCCTACTCATATTTTCAGTCACTTCATATTAACTTAGCAGCATTGGGTTTTTGTTACTATTAACAAAACATCCAGGCAATTCCATGGACAGATTTCCTCTGTTAAGTGTTTAATAGTAAAATAAGCATGTAGGCTGTAAATGTTGAAAGGCTCTTGTCCTGCTGACAATCCTCAGAAAAAGTATTGGCATGCCAACTGTTTCTTACAGATGACCCCACAGATCAGTGCACACAGGTGCACAAACATGTATTATTGTCTTGTAAAGCTCTAACAACATTCAGGATGCTATTCCAGTTACTGTCCAGAATACAGTCCCTGATTTTGCTGTTCATTTTTCACTTTTCAGTTTCAAAGAGACCAGCTGCATTTGGTTTTGGATGGTGAAGTACCAGGACAAGTCTGCAAGATCTGAATAGGAGATTTGGCAGATTTATTTAAAACTTATGAGCTGGCACTTATATTCTACTTCACGGGAATATTTTCATTGCACCTAGGCTTTGTTAAAAGTACCTTCTGGATGCGTAACCCTACACAGAAATGCAGGTTTTTCTGGAAATGGGTGGGAGATGTTAACTTCTATATCCCAGTTAATACAAATGATAGATTCAGGAATGGAGGTAGGGAGAGAAACTGTAGAGCAGAGGTGATGAGCTGGTCCCCCAGGTTTTTTCCAGCTAAGCCGTCTGCATATAGCAGGACACTCCCAGATATCCTGATAACTCAACAGGCTGTCTTAAACTGACTTAGGAAAGACTTTATGAAGGTATGTTTTAAAAGCAGTTGACTAAGAACTGTTCGAGTTGATATCTATGGGAATTTCTTTATTCACTTAATCAGAAGTGGAAAATAGGATTAACACAATTCTCATGTATGTTCTGTAGTGCACATTGGTGCCACCACACAGTCTCTGCCTGATCCCTGTAGACTTTCCCTTTCAGTAGAGATGGAAGAGTACCACTCGCTAGAAGTGTGCAAATGGCTGATTATCAGAATTCTCCACCTCTTTACTCTTACAAAATGTGTTTCTTTTTACATTCTTCAAGTGATGACGGGAAAAGGAAGGGCAGTCCCAGAAGGGATTTGATGCTTACTCCACCCGTGTGTGGTAATGTTCCGCTCTGCTTGATTTTTATATTCCTCTTTGTTAACTTCTTTAAAAAATCTGCCACTTTCTATGTAAAACGACTTTTTTTCTGGCTTAGTCTTTTTGTGGGTTGTATATAGTTTATGGAGGGGCATGGGCTTTTCTGGAGGTTGGTTAGAGGGAATATGTAATTTGTGATGGTCCATGGGGAAATGTAGGAAATTGGAGGGTCTCACCTCACAACTCCTGTTATGTATCTGCTCTCAGATGAGACCAATATGAAGTCTCCCCCTCCCACCCTCTTTTTGTTTTTAGGAAGCCCTTCAAATAATGTTGGCACGTTACGCATTGCATCCTCAGCTGTGTGGAGCTACTTCAGATTACAGAGGACAAATTTGGACCCTGCATATCAATTCATTTATTCTAGAGTTTTCACAAAAAGGGCGTTGGAATTCAGATTTGCTGGGTATTGGATGAGAAACTGGGTGAAATTTCATAGCTTTAAATGAGGAGAGAATCAGACTAGAAGATTTTAGTGATCCTAGCTGGAATGGAGAGGTTGGAAATAAAGATTTTATTTGTGTTTACTGATTAACTTTTTTTCAGTCATCATTATTTCCTCTGTGGTCTTGGCTGGGATGCTGGGTGCCTAGTTGTAAGCACTGTATTTGCTGAACGAGTTAGAACCTTTGTCCTATGTGTTGCACATGTTGATCGTGGGTGTGCGACAGTACAGTGAGTGAGCTGTATATGTGTTTACAGTGAACAGGGCAAACACCTTTTGAAGTTGTTTCAATGCTTAGGTAATACACTCTGGTCTCCCGGCTAGAGGGTGATATCCTGGGGGTCTCAGAAGAAGAATAAGGGTATGTAAACGACTCTTAACTCCCTACTCCCTAGATGGGTTATCTGAGATGTGGGAAGTAGACCTCACTCATGGAGGATGGACTGCATGATTCAATTGACCTTTGTACAGTTTTCCAGTCTGTATAGGGAATAAAGAGGCTTTAGTCCTGCTTTGTTTGTGTATTCCTGAAGTGTCTGTGCCCTACACGCTGATTGTGGCATTTGACTCTCCAGTAGCACAGCCTGTCTGCGTAGGAAAGGTCCTATGACCTTTCAGGGTGCTTTCAGCTCTCAGCCTCTATATCCCACCAGTGCAGACAGCCAGCACCAGAAAGTGGGTTGACTCAGACAACAAACAGGAAAGCAGAAACAAAATACATGGAGTGCTCTATGGTTGGAAAGTGCAGAAAAAGTGTCATTCTTTTTGTTGAAGGAAAAATGGGATTGTGGGTCAGGCTCTGCACATTAGATGAAGAGGATATTGCAGGTCAAGGGAGTTAAAACCTTGCCAGATTAGTCTTTTTTTACAAAACTATTTTACAATCGGTTTAGCAGTTGAATCAACAAACCAAAATGTAAGCAATTGTCCATACTTCTGTGTCAGGACAGGAGAAGCTTCTTCAAAGACAGTGTTGCAGTTCCTATAGTACAAAGTGATGGTCGCTGGGCTGAGCAGGGAGACAGGCTGGAAACCAGCTCACTTTGACTCCTGAGTAGAACTGAGACATGTATTTTTCCAGTCTTTTTAAGCTTTTCTCACAGGACTTCACTTTTTCAATTCAGGTGTTCTGTAGAGCTCTGAGTTTCCAGTTAATACTTTTTAAATAATTGCAGATTTGACTTTGGGGTGGGGGTGTTTGAATAATCTT
>VZTM01032487.1:30465-57269 GCA_013400555.1 Jacana jacana
GCTACCAGAAAGGAGGGGTTTGTAATTTTGGTTTCTTTGATGTACATATCTGATACATATGAAATAGTATACAGTGATTGTTCTCACACTCGTTTCTGGACCACATGGTCTGTAACCTGGAGATTAAAGTGTCCATATCCCATTTTCAGTCATCTCAGCTCTTTAGTTGTATACAATTTATTTTAATTGACAGAAAGAGTGCAATAGGTTGGACTGTCCCATAGACAGGAAATAGGCTATTTACATCAGTAATGTGACCATTTGGGGATTACTGTTCAAAATATATTTTCTTCAATCATAACACATAAAAACCTCCTGACAATTCTTAGATAGTAAAAGTAACAAGAAACTAACTACAGAAGAAGAATAGTAACTCTTGAAAAAAATACTATTTACTTCAAAGTAATTTAACTATTAGGAAGTAGTTCTAGCTGGTGGTTATGGCTGAATTTTAGTGATCCTAGTCTTCACCTGTTTAGTGTGAATTACATGATTTTTTTTTCTTTTCTTTCCTTTTTTTTTTGTTTGTTTAACAAATTCTTCAGTTTGTCTAAATAAAACTTTATTTTCTGTTATCTGAGAAACAAGCAGAGCAGAATCTGGTTTATTTATGAAAGTAAATACAAAAGATCTGAACTCTGGATCTTGCCTTTGAAAATTGAGAAAATGTTCTTCCTGGTAGCTGACTCTTTCTTCAAGCCATTTCTTTTTGAAGATAATGCCAACTCCCCCAACCCCCAGATTATGCAATGTATTTTAAAGAATACTTTGAAATGAAATGGTTTGATCTTTTTAATCTCACGAGGTCTTCTAGTATTGTATCAGCTGCAGAAGGAAATAACAGTGTTATATTTCATCAATGAAGACAGACAGTTTCAAATTTACAAAACTTTTCTTTGCACATCCTAGTGGGTCTGTGCTGAGTATTTTGAGACTGGAGCAGTTGCATGTTATTTATTAGTTCACCAATGTGCTTGCTTATCCCTCTAAATACCTGCTAATGTCTCCCAAGGCCCAGTAGCACAAAGTGCTGGCATGTAAGTTTTGCAGGACATGGACTAGCTGAGCGATCCCAATGCTTGTTTTCTCTATTTTTAAGCCCTTCATAGAGGCCACTTAAGAGTCCATATCTGAATTGTGAATGATAATGAAGTTAAGACCTTCCATTTCTATAATGTCTTGTTACAAGCAGGCTCATGTTCTGAGAATGGGTTGACTTGTAGTTGTCTGTATTAAGACTGCTCACGATGTGGACAGTTGAAATTCACATTATATTTGGCTCTCAGAGAACATTGCTCCTTTTAGATTGGTATTTCAGCTTAAAGCCAGGCCAGGATGTTTAAATTACAAAGGTTTTTCCTGCTAGGGCACAGGGTTTCCTTCTGTCCCTGTGCTTTCTGCATGTCCTACGTATTCTATAGTGATTTCTCTCAGGAGTGTTAGTGCTTTGCGCATGAGTGAAGAGTGCTGCAGTAAGCTAATGGCACACAATGGAGCTGTTTCCTTCTTTCCGCTGGCTACACAGTTAATAAAACAAATCTGTACTGAAATTTTTGAGCTGGAGAGATCTGACCAAATATAATTATGGTATTGAGCAGCAGTTAGTGCAAATAACATGTTGAACTTAAAATAAATATGCAAATATTTATTATGGTATTATGTTACATTTATGCATATGTTATATACACACTTTGTTTTTCAGTTTATGTCTTTCAACTGCAGGGCTAATTTTATGTTTGGCAGATCCCACTTGAGGTCATGAATAGTAAACTCATTCACATTAAGAGCTCCAGGAAAATTCTCCACCATTTTTCCTCTTGACTCTCTGGGCAGCTGCAGACAGTGTTGGTGTTTCCATTTGTCAAATAGAGGCACTACAACTTAGAAACAAGACTTGCTGTTGTAGCACAGCCATCTGCAGGACCTCCATTTCTGTAACAAGAAACCTGGAGCTATCTGTTGGAGCTTGTGTTTATCTTCCCTCCCTGTTACCAGAGGCACCAGGGGGCTTTGCTACACCAGAGCTGCAGCAGGAGTCCTAAGAAAATTTGTTTTTCAGCACAGGCTTAAGGCAGTGGTTACCCATTAAGGAGCTGGGCCTTTCTTTGGAAGAAGGCAGGACCACTTATTTCAGTTAGGATTGAATTGGATTATACTCACCTCACCACAGAAGTGCTTTGCTGCAAGGTACTTGTTTTTATCACTGCAGCGTGTGTCTGCTACCCTTCTTGTCCCTGTGTCACACCTCAGAAAAGGGAGCTTGATGTCAGCCGGTGAAAGAAGCACTACTTTTATTTTTACCACTTTTACAGAATCAGAACAAGGATGGAAATTGTCCAGCCCTATACATGTTGGATACAAGGCCCATTTCATGCTCAATATAACTTTATCTGGGATATATTTTGCTTGTGTGATGCTCAAAAAGGGTAAGAGAAGTGATAAAACACAAGTTATAGTTGAATTTATTCTGGATCCAGTAATGTGTACATGTAAACACAGATGATACAGAAATATAAAATGTGCTGCCTTGTAGCATCTATACTAAATTATCATGTTGCTGTATTCTGTTTTTAAGGTAACTGCTTTTATTTTTTATATTTTGAGCTGCTGCTTTTCCAGTGGCATATCTCCTCCTCTTCACTGGGCTCTTATGAGTACAGAAAGCTGAAAAGATTTAAGTGACGCTGTAGAACAGACTGATTCCACGCATTGTTTATACCATGGTTACTCCATGGATTTAGTTGGAATTAAGCCTGATTTCTGCCCGTGTACAGGAGTCAATGGGAGGCTGTTGTCCAGGCTTGATAGTAGATGAGGATCAGGTGGTGAATGCTGTGCAGAATGTTTCAGGTGGAACTTAATCCTTTCCCCCATCTTTCCACTATTCTTCTGTTTGTTCATAGCAACAGATTGTGTCCTGCTGAGGAAGCTCCATCACAAGAGCTCCCTGCTGGAAAATATCAGCCTAAGCTTGTGCAATGAATGACAATGAAGTGCAAAGAAATAATTTTAAAGATCTTTCCCAGACCAAGGTTTTTTTCATATTCTTTTGGTGTTGGGAGCTTACCATAGCTAAAACGGTTTCTTCTTGTCAAGGTTGAATCTCTCACAAATGGGCTTCAGTAACAGTTTCTTAGCTAACAACGCCAAGTGTGGCTTTTTTCCCTTTTCTGTGCAAAACAAAAGGAGTATTTGGGAAGTAAATATATGAGGAACCTCCTCATCTGTGGTGTGGAGTAGGAAAATCAAACGGACCTTTTTATCCTAGGACTGTGTGGATTATTAATTCTTCTTGGTTGTGCCAGCAGTGGTATTTGTAAATACGTTTTTTTTTCCCCTGTGAGCTGGATTTGTCAGCTGCAGGATCTCCATTTTTTTTTTTTGATGGAATGCAGACTGTTAAAGACATCCGTTTCCCCTTTGGCAGGGGTGTGGTGGGACAGGGATGTGGGAGGAGGAGATGCGGTGCCGTGCCTTGCTCCCTTGCGTCAGTAGGTGGCACCAGATGGCCAGGCCAGCCGAGAGAGTGGCTTGTCCCCTCTTCGCGCTCTGATCACAAAATTAAGAGATTTTTCTCGGGTAATATGTCCTCCTGTAGTTTGACCGTTTCTATTTGAACCCAGTCATGTACCCTTTACCAAACATTTAAATGCATTTTTTTATAACTATTATATTTTTATAAAGGTGAATTGTATGTTTGCTCTTCAAGGTCAGCCATTAGGTCTCTTGGAGCACTGACTTTGGAGGGTTTGGGTTATGGAGGATGCAACACAGCTGCTACTTCAGCCCCAGTGATGGGGAGAGCTTTGGATCTGTGCTCCCAGGCCAATGGCTGCTCCTGTGAAACAGGGGTTCGCAGCCCCTAATTTAGCAACTGTTTATAATCTACCTCTGGGGGTGGTGTTAGGATCTTTTATATTTAGTACTGGTAAGTATGTGCAAATTCTGATTGGAAAACAGTGTGAACATGCTAACAGTATCTGACTGCCTGAAAGAGGAGAACATCATGTAAACAGTTGTGTTGGTGGGCTACCATTTTGTTGCTAGGGAGAGTACAAGGCAATGCATCAGTTAGTTGTATTTATCTGGATTAGTTCATAAGTAAATTCCCACAACTGGTCACAGAGTCAGCATTTACATGTGAAGAAAGAAATGTTCTTTTCAGATCTATGTTAAAAGGTTTCTGATGGTCAAATGCTTATGTGCCTTTTCAATCATCTGCATTTTCTTTCATCAGAATTTTCACTATTTTCTAAAGGTGTGGAGGTGGTCTCTGCACTTCATGTTTTTCGTAGCAGTTATCCAGAGCTCCATACACTTACAGCCAACATTCGCAGATTTATAAAGCCAACAGGCTGCTTTTGAAAATGGCAATTGTGAAATTGCACCATTTCAAGCATGTTCCATTTTGTGCAGAGTTGAACATGACAGTTCTGAATAAGTGTATGCGGCAAAGCTATAGGCTTAAAATCTTGCTTTTGTGAAGTACTTCAGTTTTTTAGAGAAGACTTGGAGCCTTCAGTTGCTTTCTGAAGGACTGGTTGGTGTCTAACCTATTCTTGAGTTTGTACCCAGGCTTTGAGGGAAAGTAATTGATTTTTGAAATGAGAAGTCTTGAGCTTAAATTTTACTACTTTTTTCCAATTCATGTATAATATCTAAATTATTATTATGTATTTTTCTTTTTCAGAGGTTTTTAAGAAGAGTCTGATGGTGAGAATAGGTTAAGACAACTCAGGATGACAACAACGGTAGCAACAGATTATGACAATATTGAAATCCAACAGCAGTACAGTGATGTCAACAACCGCTGGGATGTTGATGACTGGGACAATGAAAATAGTTCTGCTCGACTGTTTGAACGATCCCGCATCAAGGCCTTAGCTGGTAAGCTGTGATCACATGAGTTACTCTGATGCTATCTATATGTGATAGTATGGGCTACTGTCTGTCTTCAGTGCCTACACCTTGTCAGTAAACTAGAGCTGAAATTTTCCTGAGGTCAAGTGCAGTTTGACCAACCTTTTTTTCCAGATTGCTTTGTCTGTTGGCATCAGTGGGACACAATGGTCTCAGGTTGCTTTGCAGAATGTGCTGATATCTTACGTTTTGCAAACACTTACCTGTTCAGATTTACTTCTTTGGTGTAGGCACAGGAGACCAGAAATTTCATCTGTGTATTTTTGTTTTAATTAGAAGGTTGTAATGACTGTTTCCACTCATCAGTGTCTCGGATATTAACCATTTTGGCTGTGTATTGTTTTGATTGGGTTTCTGTGTTTGGCAATGATGTTGGTTTCCAGCTTTTGAAAAAATCAGAAGGATAACAAAATTCTGCTTCAAAATATCTTCATTTCCAAGTGTTTAAAACATTCATCTGTCCTGAAATGGAGGAATGTGGTAGATGGAGATAGTTGTTGTTTAGTAAATAATGCTGAAACTACAAATTTTTTTTTTTGAAGATGCCGAGCTTCTGAAATGTATAATGTTTTCTGCTGAATTACTCTCTCATCAGCAGAGAAATGAAATCTGGGTGGGTTTGGTGTTGGTTTTTTTGTTTGTTTAAATTAGTATTTTTTTTGTTTAAAACATTTGATTAGTGCGTATTAGAGGCTGTACATTAACCAAATTTATGTAGCAAAAGGATTGTCATGTCCTCTCGGCAGGCATTGCCCTGTAAAGCAATTATTATGCATTCTGTAAATGATTTCTTGACTCTTATGGTAGCATGCCCATGTTTCTGACCTCTGAACAGTACTGTGGGACATACTGTAAGTGTGGAAAACGGCTCAAAATACGCTGAGCTTTCTGCTAGTGAAATTTTAGTTGCAAGGACCATTTTACACCCAACAGTTTATAATGTGTTGAAATGGGTTTATTAAATTAACTGAACAAAGGTATCATCTGTTTCATTTGTGATTCCAATGAGACTGCCTCTGGGGTGCAGCGTGCCCTTTCTCTTCTTGATGCTGGCCATGGGAATGCAATAGATGCAGAACACCTTTACATGCCAGGCCCAGGGCAGGATCAGGTTTGGAGCTGAGCAAGAGGGGAAATGAAGTAGTTCATTCAGGTGGGCAGAGAGCAGATCATGTAACTCGTACTGAAGATAGTAATCATATCAACTTAATGGAACTGCTTCCAGAAAGGATGTGTGTCGAATACTCCTGTCTTTAAAAGACTTAATTACAGCAGTTCTCATCACAATATGCATTTGAAATTACAGATAAAATGCTTGCCCTCAAATGGGGCTGGGCTCAGTGCGGTCAGATTCAGCCTGACTGATGGTTGTGGTTGTAGATTGGTGGTAGACAAGAAGAATCTTGACTTATTTAGGTGTGTTTTTTTTTTTTTTAACAGTTTGATCTTGTTTGAGGAAGGAACTGTATTTCACTCCTTGCCACGTTCACGGTTGTAGGTCATACTGTATTCCTAGAGTGGGAATTCCTTTGTTACAAAGCTCATTAGCCCATTTTGGGTCCCAGATCTAGCCTTTGCTGCAGTTACTTGTTCCATTAACTTTTATGGCAAGCGGAACTCTCCCCCTGAGTAACAGTAAACATGAAACTCTAATTTCAAGGAGAAGTAATGTAACGAAAGTCCTTGAATTATTTAGATAACCTAAACCAAATACTGACGTCAAAGCAAATAATTTTGCTCAGATGCCTATGCAAACATTTTTTTAATACATGCTAATCATAGCTATTTTAATTTGGTATGTTTCATACCTGTAATTCTCTACTGTTGAGAATGCTGTGTGCTGCCAAAACTTGCATACTGCACTCCTGCAACACAGCTTGAAACCCTAATCGTGATGCAAGGAGAGAGGAACGAAGAGAGGTTTGTATTGCAAATCAAAGGTTATAGTTAAAGGCTGAGCCATAGTTCTTCTGGCAGTGTTCAGCATGTATTTTTTAATATGCTGCCTGAGTGGGTAATCTCTTAGATCTCCCCAGGAAGGCAGGCGCTTCCTGGTTTTTAACAGCTAGAGAAGTCATCTTGCAGCCTGGAGCTGAGATAGCAATAATCTCTGTCATTGTAACCTTTAATTTGAGGCAGGCTTTTTCTGGAAAGGTGTACTCTAATTCAGCTGCTTGTCACAGGATCAGATGTGAAAATGACTGTGAAAGCCTGTAGCTGGTAGTGCACACAAAGCCACACTGGGTGATATCAAGAGGCTCTTCTGGGCTCTAAAACCATCACTTTCTTCTAGGTGAATTTCACTGCTCTCTGAAGCAGAAGTACTTGTGTACCACATGCAGGGCTCAGGTTCACTGAGTTAGCACTCCAGTCTGACTTAGATGGGCACTGGCTCTTTGTGGGCACGAACATCTTCCCACACCTACAAGACTGGCCATCTTCTGACAACAGATTTTGTCTTCCCAGAGGTCCTAGATTAGTTGTATCTAAAGACTGCTTCGGGATGCCCAGTTCTTCCTATGTGCCTTTTATATAAGTGACAAGATAAATTAAATTAAAGACTGTCAATATCTTATGAAAGACAAGTGTATCATTATCTCCTTGCCATAGTCTGAAAGGTTTCAAAATGAACAGCCAAGCCACTGGCTCTTTATTCCCCACCTATAAGATGTAAGCTGTTTTGTTCCAAAGTAGAGCAACCATAGGCATTTTACACTGCGTGACAGCTGAATACTCAATGTGAATCATTCTGTTGGTACAAGCATCTTCTGTCCACATTCTTCAACAAGTTGCGAAGAGCCTCTTCTGCGAAGTGTCTCTTCTGTGAAGCTTCCATCTTATATCGAATGTAGTTTAGAGTAATTTAAATGAAACCTACTTCCTTTAAGGTAAAGGTAGGGAATGGGCAGGTAAGAAGTGAGTTCTGTAGCCTGAGTCTGATACTTTATTCTAGAAAGAATCATAGTGGCCCCATGTTCCAACAGGATGCTGAAGTATTTAAAGAGCAAAGCAGGAGATGGTGGTCAAAATAATCTGTGATTCAGAACAAGCAATATATTGGAGAAAAGCTCAATTAAAGCAGGTATGGTAGTGGAAAAGCATTATACTCATAGAAGCTGATAATTGATATTATTAAAGTGGTCTGTATACTGTGAAAACCAGAAAGTGAAGGATTGTTTCAGTTTAAAATGAGTCAATCATCTGGGAACTCAGCTTTCAATCAGAATTCAGATTTCAAGTGATATGCAACCAGATTGGTTGCTACTCATGTTGAACTCACTCTGCAACTGATACGAGAAGAAGGTAACTGATCTCTACTTTATAAAATAAGATATCCCACTGTAGGAAATCGTCTTTCACCTGTCCTTGTTCTCTGTGGTTCTTTAGAAGGTTTTGCTGGAAGACCAGGTAATCCTGCCTGCTCTCTAGAAGCCAAAAAGGTATCATGTTTGTGCGAAATTCTTCATTCACAAATCCTCAGGTGTTGGATTTCGTCTGTCAAGAACCATTAGCTAACAAGATTTGCTGTGCAGCACCTGGGTGCATAAAGCTCTTATGAAGGCCTTAAGAAACAGTTCAGTTGTTCAGCAGAATTTTTCACAGTCTCGGACTGTGACATTCAGATATACCGTGCTTGTTGTCTCAGATGCTGTTTTCAGGTAGGATTAGATATCAGTTAGATAATTCAATATTTAAAAAAGGCTTGACTGAAATATTTGCTTTTCTGCTCATTTATGTTTTGCCCTTTTGTCCTTCTGGTTCACCTGAGTGACCAGAAGATCTGTGACTCGGCTGTCTGGCATTCGAATTCAAAAGAGTTTCAAAGTTTATGAAAAATAACAGAGCCCTGTCTTCTTAGCAAAGGGCAGAACAAGCTGCACATTCCTTTTTCAGCTCCACCTATGTGACTGTGCATAGGTCAGGACCTATGCTAGTGTTGCATGTCACATGGATCTTGCTGGGGAATACAAGTAAGAAGACTGCATTTGTTTTGTGGCTTTCCTTAGTTGTCCCTATTGCACAAAGTGAAACTAGGCTGCTAGTTCATGCCAGTAACTTAAATTCTCCCAGAAACAAAGGGCAAAAATGTTGAAGTTGTTACTGATGTAATAGTACTAAAAAGTTTTTTTTGTTTGTTTTAATATACCAGAATATCTATTTCTTAAGGATTAAAAAAGGGAAAACTTGCGGTGTTGGGTACCATGTGGGGCTATTTAGCACTTTTGGCCCTCATATTTGAGCCATACTCCCCATGCTTCCACTGCAAAAAGTCAGCAGAATGACCTCCCAAAAGATAGATCCCACCTATAATACTCTTTAGGTGTTGTGCATCTGCTTGTCCCTGCTTTCAAACATATTGCTCACAGCAAAGTTTCTATTGTTTCACTCTGTGTATACACTAAAGAGAGAAAAAATCTGCACAGAGTGAACTTTCAGGTATCAAATCAATAAAAAAAGACATAATAAAATTATTTAGAGTTTAAGAGAACAAACTTTTGGTTTATTTTGAGATTTAATTTGAAATATTATTTTGAAATACATTGGCTTTCAAAGAAGATGCTGAGAATAATCTCTTGCAGTACGTTCTGTGAATATCTAGTACCTGAGCTATTTGGGACTTGAAGAAGACTTGCACTAACTTTAATTAGACAGTGGTTAAGGAAGGAGAACGCAGCAATATACTGATGCTTGTAAATCAAGTCTGAAAGGTGTGTGAAGGGTTGACTTGACACTAAACAGAACTAAAAGCCTCATAGTAACGAAACTGCAGATGCATCTTCTCAGCGCTGGTGTGACAGTGTTGGTTTTTAGTCAGTGCTTTTGTTTAGCTGCCAAAGGCCTAATGCAGACTTACTCAGGCGAGTATGAAAGGGCTTATTTTGAAAAATCTTATTTTATTTAGGTAAAAGCTGATAGAATTATTTCAACAAAAGGATTTCCAAATGTCAGCCTCACCCAATGCATTCCTGCTGGATTTTAGGTCTGTAATAATTTCTCAGCTGTTATTCCCAAGCTGCAGTACTTTACCAGAATCTGTAGGAGGCTGGTGTTAAAAACAGGAGTATCATTTAGCATATTCTCTGTCATGCAAGCATCAAGGGAGAAAGCATGGCAGCAGAGAAGCTGCTGTATTTACACTTGTCACCTGCAGTGCTGGCTGTGATGACTGATAAACACAGTGCTTTTATCAGAAAACAAGAAAAAGCGTAGCTCATCTGTTGCTGCTGATTAATATGTTCATTTTTACAGTTGCTGGTGGAGAACTGTTTCTAAAACAAATAGCAAAAACCAGAAAAAAAATAATACTTTGCTCTTGACATTTTTATTTTAAGCATCATCAGTAGATTGACCCCAAAAGAAGTGTCACTCTATCGATGGTACATAAAATTAACCTTAAAGTAAAGGTTAACAACTTGTATTCAATGGTGTCCCGTCAAAAATGTAATTTGGTACGTAGGGCATTTGTATGTCATTGCTGTTGCAACAAGGGATTTGGTATCAGTTAAGCACAGTGTGCATATTCCCAAGTATAGAGCCAAGCTTCTGAAAAAAAAGTGCTAGTGAATGAAACTTAGGAGTTTTCTGGAATCATACATGCTTGTCTGCTTCATTGTTAGTATTTGTGATTCCTTAATAACAGAGTGATGCATAAAAGTGATTGTGTCCTGGTGAATAACCATAATCCAGCATTCATTGCTCAGGCAGGACACATGGAGCTGGAAAAAATAGGCTTGTTGCTTCTTTGGAGCGGGATCAGCGTAGGAGAAGTTGCTGACAGTCCCACCGTGGAAAGTCAGATAGCTGCATTTTTTTTACGTCTCTGATTAAATTCTTTCAAGACTAAGCAATATTCTGTTGGACATACACAGGAGAGCCCAGCATCTTGTCAGCAAATGAGCCTGTATTGATCAGTCTTAGATCCCTGTGTATTCAGCTCCTGGACTGGAATACAGGTACCATATCTACTTCTCATAGTTTCTTGTGGACAACTGTAGACATACACCAGTCCTTAGCCACAAAGGGCAGACTATGCTTGGACAGGAATTCAGTAATTTAGCAAAGTAAGATAGAAGAGAATTCTGTACTGTAGTTAAGAAGTGACAAAATACAAAAAGCCATCTGTACCTAGAGGAAGAAGATGGAAAGCTAATATATGTATGTTGACTCTGTATGTGTGTGTATGTGTATCTGCTTTTAGAATATTACTAGTGAAATATTCATGAAGGTAAACCTGAAAGCAGGTAAATCTGTGTTATCATACCTGGGTATTAGGCATGTTGGCACAGCACAAACTTTCATAGTGTGCTTACTTACTCGCATTGATTTTTAGATGAGAACTATGCCAGGCTAGCAGAGCACAGCTTTCTCCTGTCTGTTTTAGTTTTCATCATCCATTGATCACCATGGCATCAGAAAAAGTAAAAGCACTGGGGGAAGTGCTTTTCTCTGCCTGCAGCACTGAGATGAGTAAGATGCAGTGTTCTGCATCAGCTGAAGCAGGGACAGGCAAGTCCAGCAGGGAGAAGCAGGGTAGGATTTGTGAAGGGGAGTAAAACACTCTGACTGCACCAACTGCTTGAAGATAGGAAAAATACGCACTGTGAGAGATCCTCCATGTAGTCAGTGAAAGATAAGCCAGGTGCAATAGTAGAGCTGGGATAAAATCATGCTGAAGTTGGTGATTTAGGAGGAGACCTACCAGCCAGATTGTCAGCTGGTATAAATTGGCATTCTCCCTCAGCTTCTTTGAGACCATGCTGACTTACAGCTGGGAATCTAACCCATAGTGCCCCATTGCGGGAAACCTGGAGACTGAACAGACTATAATATTCTTTGCTGTTGGAATCAATCTTTTGGGGATATTTACAGAATATAATATACACCAGAAACCATGGTGTAACTACTTGTGAACCTTCAGTGAAATGATGAGGTTGTTTTTAGATATTTTGCTGAGTTGTCTTAAGTAAAGGATTACTTGTTTATAGAAACTATGTGCCAATAATGTAATTTAAAAAAACCACTAAACTATTACTTTATCAAGGATGAGGCTGGCTGTAGATGCATTTCAAAACTAGTCATGAACCTATAATTTAAAATAAGTATTTCCACAAAAATTGCGTATAGAGAAGAGAATGTTCTCATGTTGTGTCTTTAGCATCTAGCTAGTGATGTTTCTGTATTTATTTTATTTATTCACCCAAAACTGCAATATGCCTTGCATTTTTCCTTGCATTTGTTGCTTGGATACTGCATGAACACACTACCTGAAGTATAAATAATGTCTAGCAGAGCAATACTGGAAAGCAAAATTCAATACAGGATTAAAAATGTTTATTAATTTTTGTTAACCTTGGAACTCTTGTAATGAGGGATGATTAGTGGTGAAATCATTCTCTCAGATCAGAGCTTTGATTCTTATCTTGAGGTAATATCCTGGAGAGATATAAATCCAGGTTGCCTTGAGACAAATTGCCTTGATGGCGTCAGAGGCAAAAAGAACAAGAACAGAGAAGAGGACCAGACAAGTTCCTTCACAAAGGATGATGAAAGTCAACTTCCAAGTTCTACTTTTTTAGTTCCTAGCATTCTTCCGAAGAATTTTGAACTCTTCTAGTGAGCAATGAAAACAATACTGTTTTTTTTGACAACCGCTTTGTGTGTGTACTGTTGTATGATGATATTTTTTTTAAGTATTGCTTCCTTTAAATATTATGAAGGTGGATGGGTGTCAAATGTAGACAATGTTTGTACATGTAAATGTATAATATATCATATTTACATAGTTATTCTGTATATTCTATAAAATGAAATGTGGTTGGCTCTGGAATAATAACTTCATGAGTTTGAGACAGTTCTTGTCAATTGATCACAAAACTTTTCTGCAGATAGGCAATGCTATAGGCTTCGGGCAGAGTGGCTAGAAGACTGAAGAAGAAAAGGACCTATGAGTGTTGGTGGAAACTCAGCTGAACATGAGACCGACAGTGTGCACAGGTGGTCAAGAAAGCCAATAGCATTCTGGCCTGCATTAGGAATAGTGTAGCCAGCAGGAGCAGGGAGTTGATCATCCCCCTGTACTCAGCTCTGGTAAGAGCACACCTCAAGTTCTGTGTTCAGTTTTGGGCCCCTCACCACAAGAAAGACATCAAGGCCCTGGAACATGTCCAGAGAAGCACAACAAAACTGGTGAGAGGTCTGGAGCACAAGTCCTATGAGGAGCGGCTGAAGGAACTGGGGTTGTTTAGTCTNTGAAGGAACTGGGGTTGTTTGGAGAAGAGGAGGCTCGGGGGAGGCCTCATTGCACTTTACAACTTCCTGAAGGGAGGTTGTGAAGAGGAGGGGATCGGTCTCATCTCCCACATTACTAATAATAGGACTTGAGGAAATGGCCACAAATGGTGCCAGGGGAGATTTAGATTAGATGTCAGGAAAACCTTTTTCTCCCAAAGAGTGGTCAGGCACTGGGATGGCCTGCCCAGGGAGGTGGTGGAGTCACTGTTCCTGGCAGTGTTCAAGAAGCGTCTGGACAAGGTGCTACAAGACATGATTTAGTAGCATAGTGGGTAGTATTGGTGATAGGAGGATGGTTGGACTAGATGATCTTGTAGGTCCTTTCTGACCTTGCGTTTCTATGATTCTAAATCCTAGATGGGGAGGTTGTGTGGGTGAGATTTGATGAAAGAAGATTTTTTGAAATAAAAAGATGTCTTTTTATGTTGGCTTTGAAAATAAGGCTTTCACCTCCTGTCTCTGCAACTAGTATGTTGGTTTTTAATTGTCTTTGGCTTTAAATGAATTGCAGGATCAGCACAAACCTGTACTACCTCAGCTTTTCTGGAACTTTGTTGCTTGGGCATGAGAGGATCTAAAATTCTGTAGGGAGCCCAGTTATATTCAGATGTTTCTAATTTTGGGGCTCTAGCTCCTCCAGTTATGGAACTGGCAAAATGGAAAGGTACTTTTTTATTCCTCTCCCCTAACCTACCACATGTGAATATGGCAGGTCACAACTGGAATGTATTTGCAAACATTAATATAGTTTATATGCTTTTCTGTTCTTTGTGAAACAAAGGAAGTAGAAATAAATACTCTGGCTAATGGAGAACTGTAAAGATCAGTGTGTTCTACTTGTTTTCACCCAATTTCCATTTTTCTCAGGAGGGGAATTTTCATGCCTCAGTGGTTTTGGTGAACAGTGCATCTTCTGTGTTCATGGTCAAACTGGAAAAAAAAGAACAGTGCAAAAGGAGGAAAGTGAAAAAGCCACTGGTGGAAATCTGTCCTACATAGAGACATAGATGCAATTCAGATAGAGGACAGGAGGGAGAGGCAGTGAAAATAATTCCAGCTTCTAAAAAAATGCATTAGCATCCATAAAAAATATTTTCTGGATGAAAACCAGAAGTGTGCTCGTGCCAAAATTTCACAGGAAGTGACTGTTAAGTGCATACCTGTGCACCATGCTTGATTTTGATAGACTTTTTAAGGGTTATTAATCAAAGTCGGGGAGCAAAACAAGTTGGCCACAAACAAAACCTGTGAATGTTTTACAGTTTAACAGAGATGGCTTTTCGTCATTAGTGAGTTCATAGAATATGGGAAGCTGTACAGTTCGGAAGAACTCATTTGGACTTGAATGCAAACCAACACAAACCATGATTTTTTTTTCCAGACTTGAGTGGCTCATACAGCTCTCTTCTGCAGGCTGTCCTGGCAAGTCTTCCGCTACTGCAGTTAGCAAGGACACGCTGTTACAAAAGTCATGTCAATTTTCCTGTTAATCTGGGACTTGTGTAAACTGAAACCCGAAACCAAGTGGAATTGACTCAATTTCAGTATTAAATTGATATTCTGGCCTGTTTTGTGAAAAGATTCCTAAAGGTTTTGTGCTGCTTTGGTCTCAGACATCACAACCTATAGATTTAGATTTAGCCCAAAGCTGGTTTCTGCCTGGGACTCAGTGCAGAGCTCCTGAAAGGACAGCCTGGACTTGGCAAAAGGAAAACATATGAAAAGACCGTTGTGTAATAAAATCCTTGTCTCTTACTTTTTAACCTGCCCTTTTCCCCTGTTTTGATTGTGTTGGCTCTCCCATGCCTTTATGAGTCACAGAGAATATATCTGGAAGGGACTCGGAGGACCAAATACCTTACTGTTTGCCACTCACCTAAAATCCCCTTTAAACAAAAAAAAATGAAATACATTCTGAAATAGAAATATTACTCTTAAGGGCAGATCTCTTGCTTTGTTTGTATTTATTTCACTTTCTTCTGAGAGAGTGGCTAAATATTGCAGGAAATGTCAATCTTGTAAGACGAATGGTTCTGTTCCCACTAATAACTGCAGAAGAAGTAAGCTGGTATGCTAATTTCTGTTTAGTGTGTAAGCTGCTTCTCTCTGTGTTCCAGCATCTTAGATATAAACTAGAGGGAAAAGACCTAACTCTTTAGGAGTAATGTTATGCAAAATGTCAAATATGATAAAAATAACCATTCTAGAACACAGGAAAACACATCTTTCGTTACTCCATTGTATATATAGGAAGAGATTGTGTTTTAACTGTGTAAATAGGAGGGGTATCAGTGGAGAAGTAGGGGGTATCAGCAGAAGAAAGGCAAATCTGATTATGAGTTTTCAGTTCCAAGCTATTGCTCTGAGGGGATGTCTATGAACTTCACCCTCTTTCAGCAGAAGAGCAAATAGGTGATTTCTGTGGCATTTTAGATTAATAAATCATCCTTTTTATCTTGTAATTTTTTTATACTTAGTCACCAACTAGAGAACTTACGAGAGCAAATAAGAGGAAAGACAAGGGTGATGATTAACCAGATTCATAATTATTGTAAGCCCTAGTGTACATTCTGTTTTCCATTAGAAAGATAATTGTATTTCATGGAGTTGTAAAATAGCATCTTCAGAACACAACAGCACAAACACATTTCTTTTATGGTACCTAGGGAACATTTTGTGTGTTGCTTTCTTGGCTTTTTACATATGCTTTTTTTTTTTTTACATATGCTTTTTACAATGTATTTTGAGGGTGGGCCTGCTTTGGTCTTCCACTGCACATACTATCTTAAATGCTGACCCAGTAAAGTCAGTCTATATTCGTTGACTTTATTAGTGGAAGGTAGTGTAGGCTGATAGATGGATGAGGTCGTCAGGGAATTTCTAGCTATTACAAATGCTAGTGGGGCTGTGTGAGTAATACTAATGCTGCACAGTTACCAGTTACTTCTGCAAAAGAGTTATGAGCTGGAACCTTGGCCAGGAATTTCTTAGAGGTTTTTTATCTATACATTTTTTTGAGGATTTTTTTTTTTAAAGTGATTTTTTTTTTTGGCTGGCAAAAGTGATAGTTCAATCTTAGGAACATGGATAGTTAGGAATTTGGATGATCATTTCACTAGATCTAACATTAGTTTCTTCCATAGAAACATGAGTTTTTTCCCTTTGTGGTAGGAACCCATTCACATCAGCAGCAGTTTTCAGTACTATGTAAAGATCCTTTTCTGTTCTGGGGTAAGCTGCTGCCTCCAGATGTTATTTGTACATTCATATTACTGTAATCAACTTCTTGTTCTCCTTGAGGCTTTGCAAAGCTCTAATCATGTCAGCTAACACTTTGCATTATGGTTAAGTGGATAATCATTTGTGTTTGTATTTGCTCTTAACAAGTACACAAATAATGAAAGGCATCTTTACCAGTCAAGTACTATGGGAGAGGTACAATTCAAAGAATGCAAGCAAAAATTCTCTCACCACTATGGGAGAAAAGTGAGAACAAAATTTAGAGAGGAAAAAAAAGCCCAACAAAACCCTTCCTTCCTGAAATACTTGATGATTTGGCTCTTATTTTTCTCCAACACTGTAATCAGTGGTAAGTTCGATAAGTTACACTTGGACCAATACTAAGTTCTCTATGGCCTTCAAAGTATAATTTCTCCTCCATAACATATTATCCAATTAGGATTGTCAAGGGCTTAGTCAATTAGAGAAAGAGTGAAACTGAATAGAAACCGGGGGTAAGGAAGGGCTTTGCATGCGAGTGCCTTGTAATCAATTCCATGCATTGCTATATGGTGGCACTAAACAGGTTTCAGGTTTACTAATTTGAAGTCAACAGCAAAATAAATGTATTAAGATTGAATCTATTAGAAATGGGAACTGGGAGAATGCCCATGCCTAAGAAGCCTTCCTATGGGCAGTGTAAAGTTTCACAAATACAGACAGATCCCCATTTTGCTTTGCCCTTTCTGCTGAATTACCACCAACCTGTGAAGTAGAGCCTGCAAATGTATGCCAGGGCCCAGAAAACCAGCAGTAATGCTTTGGCAAACAAGCCAGCAGCACCTGGGGATCAGGGCCATCCCCAGGAGCTGATACCATCATTAACTGAGATAGCGTCTGAGGACCTGTTGTTCAGCCCAAATGCCGGTCTGCCTGGCAGCTGTGAGGTCAGGATTTCACAGTGAGTGCTGCCTAGTTCTCCAGAAAAATGTTAGAGTCCTGAGTCTCTGTTTTTCCAAACCTCAAATAAAATAAGCTCAGTACAACAAGCTTACCCTTTGGCTTTACCCCTGTGTGCCGTGTACAGAGACATGAACAAAAATTCAAACCACAACTTTTGTTCAGTATTTCATGGTAATCTTAAGCTTACCAGATTCAGTTGTCCCACAAGGGACAATCTGAAGTGTAAATTCATGTTACGTTTATTAAATTAATGGTGTTAATATTTATTAAAGCCAAATGATTATTTTTAGGTTTTAATGTTTTCTTTTGTAATACTTTACTTTTTAGTATTTTAATAATGGCTGTGTGCATGAGTATGTTACCTGCCAAAGCTGTTGGGAAAGCTTTCAGCAAGGGAAAAGTTCCTGTTTCTTGATTTATGGCCTTCATGGTGTTAAAAATGCTCAAGCTTTCCTGTCAGTTGGACTTGGACTTTAATTTTACCTTCTGAGTTCACATAGCAACACCTGTTTGCTCAAGGAGGGACATTAATGAGCTGATATGCCTGCAGGTAGGGCCTGGCTGCCTGCCTGCTCTCCAGGGGGAAGGGTTTAGTTTAATTATAACATAGGTCAGGCATTGCAGCCACTGGTAGAAAGCTGCAGGAAAAAAAATTGAAACAGAAATAAGCCCATAATTGTGTGTTGGGTAAAACATGCTCCTTGAGCTTTGGGCAAGTTCATATTTGTATATTAATAGCTCAGTTTACTGAGCTCTCTTCCTGTAAATTTTGGAGCCTTTGTACTTCTTTTTGATGCCTTTCTTCCCTCTTATCCCAGCCTGGAAGTCCCATGGCCACAACTGCAGTGGGTCTCTGCATGCTGGAGGGATAGCCAGCTATACAAAGATTATTGGGGGAAGGTTTAGGAGGAAAGGAGGACTGCCATGACACATCAACATATTGTTGGCTGGAGAACAGCATCCTGCCTGCTGCAGCAAACACACTGCTAGGGTGCAAGCCTGCAGGATCTTGATGCCCTACACAGTGCCCCTGTGGACAATAATTTTCTTTGCTGACAATGTAAAATCTAGCATGGGCAGTTGAATCATCTTTAGTGGTACAAGTGTAGGTAGCGCTGAAAAAGTTGAAGGCAAACTTTCAAGAGTGTTTTAGGCTCCCCTTGAGGTCTGCTATAGCACCAAAAGTCCTGTATAAATAGTGATATATTGATATAAATGGGTTCACTGAAATATTCTGGTAAAAGCCCTCGTGTATCAATATATTAGTCAACTCTGGACTAGGGCTATGTTGTTGTTTTAAGTAAAACAGCATAGTTGAAAGCCATAAATACTCAAAGTGTATCTATGATCGTGGAAGCAATATGCCAGGCATTTTCAACGGTCCACATGTTTTTGGACTGTGTTCCTGGCTTCAGCTGGGAACTGTTCACTTTCACCACTTCTCCCTAAATTAGTAGTGTTCATGGTTCCTTGGTGAGTTGGTAATGGCTGGATTTCCACCTTGCACCTACAGGCTCTAGCAAGTCAGTGGGAATGGACCGAGCTTCTCCCCCAGAAATTGCCCCTACATAAGTTACTCTATGACTAAAAGCCTTTGAAATTACAGTATCAAAACAAGGATAACACTTTAAAATGTTTAATGAGGAGACAGAGTGGGAGAAGAGAACATGGATTCAGTTGGAAAGGAATTTGGAAATGCTAGGAAAAAAAATATTTAGGTGATCATTATCAGCAGTTTTAAAAATGAACAGGCAAATGCCTGTGAGGGCTAGGAGCCGAGGCCCCTTAGGGAAAACTGACATCCTCTGTTTAATACCATCTGCAGTAACTGACTTATAGTACTTAGCCCTGCTGCTGCTGTTGTGCACATTTATATTACAGCAGGGTGTTAACGTGTCTGTCAGAGGCAAAACATCCTTTTTTATGTTACAGCCCTTCCCCTTCAGTGCATAGCCCAGACAACCATTAGTCTTGCAGTAATACGCAGCATGCTGATAAATGAACAAGGAGCCCCATACATAGGAGTTGTCAAAATCCTCAATATTGACAAGTAACATAAAATGAGGTGACAGGAATTAGCTGTTTCAAGAACCTTTTCACAAAGTTCTTATTTGTTCCCAGTGTGCTGGAGCGTACATCCGTATGCATTGCCTCCTCGCCTGTTGCTAAATACTGAATGAGTGCTTCTGTGTGTGTGCATGTGGTACTTTTTCAAGTGAACAGCCTTGCAGATAAATAGTGCCCTCCTTTTCACGTGATAGTAATCTGAGACTTTTCCGTTACATGAAGCTCTTAACAAAAGGTTGTAATTCCACCAGTTTACTCGGGAAGATACCACTGTCTGCTGTGGCTGCAGCAGTGCTGGGAGCAGAGGGCTGGGCACCCTGCTGCCACCTTGTCTCCCAGGGCTCAGGGCAAGTGTGCTGCACCCAGCGGAAAAACTTGCTGCAGCTTTGCATGAGCCATCCTGCTCTTCCTTCCCCTGCTCCGGCACCCCTTCGCCCTTGGTACAGCCTTCATTTCCTCCACTGTGCTGTATGGTAATCAAGTGACATCAGCCCGCACCCAGGCGGCTGCTGATTATATTACAAACCAGCAGAAAGGTCTGAGGTGTGCACGGCTCCTGGAAGCACTGGCAAGTACGGTAGCGCGTGTCTCCATGCTTGCTTTTACTTTGGGCTGAATCACAGGCTTGCTTTCATTTGATTTAGCTTCTCCAGATCCAAGCAAGCATTTGAAACTGGTTTCGAGCACTTGAGAGTTGCCTGTAGTGGAGCAGGGAAGGGAAAAAACCAACACTCATGGTGCTTTAAGTTGGAATCTGTTACAGCGAATTTACTGCCAACTCACACCGCTGGAGTTTGAACTGAAGCTGTTATTTACTTAGGGCTCAGTTGAAAGCATTTTCTGTAGGGTCTTGAAGCCAAACTACTGAGAAAGCTGAAGTTCTCCTGGATCATAGAGAAACCTGTGGTTCCTTTATGCTGAGATTCATGTGTTACCTGTAAATGGAATTACAAAAATCAACCAGCATGCCTGGGCCATTGTCCCCAGGATATGCAGCTCAGGTGCTCTATAACTATAACCAGCTAGAAGGAAGATTCAAGCAGTTACAAGGTAAGCCTGTACTGGGTTTGTGGGGTTTTTTTTGGTGTTGCTATGATATGATCCCTCTACATGTGTTAGCTTAGGCCTGCTTTCATTGCAGGCAGGCCTAAGCTAGGCCTTCAAGATGCTAACGAGAGAGGCTATAAGTGGTGTTACAGGAAAAAACTTTGTGTTCTTTTAAGAGCTATTGTGTGGCTTTTATCTCTCTGAAGGTGTCCTCAGTGTTTCACAGCCTTAAGGTGCATGTCCAACCTCTGAGCCACTCATCATTACAGATGAATTGTATCCCAGATCAAGTCACTTAGAACAATAAGGGAGGAGAGTGATGAAGTGGTCTACTTATTTTATCCTTAAATAAAATACAGTTATAACTCTGGAAATTAATCATAAAAGCCTAGCTTTGTTTCGGTGCAGTTTGCAGTGTGAGAACCCCTTCTAAACCCCTGCATACCTCTTGTAAAGGCAAGTGGTTTAACTTCTGCAAATGAAGAACAGTTACATAATTTCTAAGTGAATTAATTTCACAAGTCATGGAAGATCTCTGAGAAAGCATTCATGTACTTTAGCATTTCACATTTTCTTCATTTTATATTACTCCACTTTTAGACAGGGAGAATGTTCTTTAATGTATTCCCATTAAATTCTCAGTGTAAGAAAACAGGTATTTCTTTTGGGAAATGGTCACATACCCTCTAAAGGATTGGCCTCTGACATGTGTTGGAAACCCAGATTATTAGCAGTGCAGCAGAGGAGGATTGTGCCCAGCAGCTCTCTAACTCAGACAGGGTAAAACAAGCTCTGCTGTTTCTCTGCGTAAGGCATGTCCCAGGGATGAATGAAATAGAGCATTACAGTTACAAAATAAAAAAGAATTCTGAATCCAAACCAAAGCTTATCCTCCTCCACACCCATTTGATTCTGTAAACAATCCTGGAGCGGCATAGCAAAGTTCAGCCCTTCTGTGCATGATTCTTATTTTACTCTGGTCTGGGCCACAAGTGTAGTTCTGACTCTGACTCTCCTGCCAGAGAGTTGGAAGAGCCGGTTAGTGTAAAGAATGTTCCTATTTGTTGGCTTAAGGAGGGAGGAAAAAAAATAAAAATCTTTCATTCATAGTACTTTCTTTATCTTGTAAACTGGCTAAGGGTGATGGCTGCATACTGATACTGTATATAATAAGAAAAAATTACAGCATCTTAAACACTGGCGACATAGACATTCTTCAGGGAAGGCATGAAAAATCTAGGTTCCGAATTTGCACACAGGGGAATATGTTAGAAGCTTTGTCCTGGGCATCACTCAGATCTTAGACTGCAGTGCTTGCTTTAAAAAGATAGAGGTACATTTCTGGCACTGAAAAAAAAATACTGGCTCATGTCTCTTTCATTGCTGGTTAAGTTAGCAGTCTAAAGAAGACAGCTTTTATAATTTTCAGGGCCACTGCTTCAGGAATCTTATTATCTGTGTGTTTACGTCACATTGAAAGAAGAAAGCAGACCGAAGTGTTGAAAGCACAGAAAGTGAGTTTTCCCTTCAGTGGAATGTACAGTGTCGACTTAAAATAATACTGCAGTGCTCTTCCTAAATGTGCTACTAAATTTCCTCTAACAAAAGAGATAAAATGCAGTGAATTCTTCTGCAAGTGTAAGGAAGAAATTTGCTGTAAACCATCCTTTAGCTGTTTACTCACATTGCAGAGAAAGTAGACAGTTGCTGATAGTGCTGTCAATGTATCTTGTTCAGGGTGGAGCTTAGGTACAGAAAATGTTTTAAATCATGTACTAGATACTCCATGAAATGCTAAATAACCATACAATATTTTGTGTGCTGTAAAGGGAGTGACTTAACTCTGCTGACAGATAGGTATCTGATACATAAGGTGTCTTTCCTTGGAGTAATGGCTCTTTGTTTGGAGAGTATCTTAAAATATAGTCATAAAATTTCAAGGTGGTTCTTGTCCTCTTGCTAGAAAACTCTGGTGAAAACTTTGGATGTCCTGTGGCACTGCCGGTCACAGACCTAGCAAGGTTGAGTTGAATGTATGTAATCTTTTTAAATTACAAGTTTCTTAAATCACCGGTTTTTCCTTTTCACTGTGGTGATGTACAAACAAGTATGAGCAGATATCTTTCAAGCATCTTCCACATCCATTTGATTTGCTAAAAATTTGCATTTGCTAAAAATTTTCTTGCCTTTTTATTTTTGTTTTCCTTCTTTATAACTGTTTCATTCATCCTGCCCCTGCCATAGGGCACTCATGTTTTTCACCCATTGAATTTGCCCTTACTTTTTCACAGTTCCTAGAGTTGTCATGTTAATCCAGAGCTTTGCACTAGGTTGTAGCAAGGGTAGCAAGCTGCTTCTCAGAGCTAGTGAAGGTTGGGAGTTTTCCTCAAAGAAAGCACTCAGGAGCATATTGTTTTGATTAAAATAACACAGAGCAAGTACTTAGGCCTTGTACAAAGGAGAAGTGTGAATCAGCAATGGGCATAGGACAAATCTGTCTGATCTCCTCTTTCCTAAGGTAGACAATACACCAGATCTGGCAGTGGTAGCTTCACGTGAAAAGAAAAGAGGAACCCATTTATTTCTGCCCCCAAAGAAAGTTCACATCATAAGTGAGCACCTAGGCATTCCTACATTTTACCTCTTTTAAATGCCTTGAAGTGGTGATTGTAAGGAAACTCTTGTTCAACTTGATGATGATTATGGAGTGTTTAAAGCAGGTATTCCAGCCCTGTCCCACTGGGGTGTAAAGCCTGTGAAAGTTGTGGGACTACGCTGGAGGGACCAGACTGGCTCCTGGGAAGGCTCACCCTTGCAGGAGATCGCAGCTCCCATTTGCCTTGATGGGCCAGAGGGAAGCAAGGTGTGGCAGAAGACACTGCTATGAGTGAATCAAGGCTGTCTTTGTGTCAAAAGAAACCCTGAATTCTTGTGCATGATAATTGGGAAGTGTAGCATTCTCAGTCCTTGTGCTCATGAGAATGTCAGCACAGGTGTGGGGAGAAAAATGCTTTGGCAAGTTCTGTTTGCTTTGTTAAGTTTCAGTGAGTTCTTATTATGGTAAGTTCACCCAGTCCTGCTATGATAAGTGAGAGATAGTATCAGTGGTTACTGTCATCTTAAACCTAGGTGTGGAGTTTTGGTTCTCGTGGCCACTTGTTCAGTAGAGTTGGGTCACGTTGCAGGCCTGGAATATCTCTGCAAGTAAAGGCAGGGCCCCAAAACTTGTTTGTGGAAAACGCGTTGCCATGTAGCCTGTGCAGGGTATGTCGGTGGAGAAAATTTGTCCTGCTCTGTTGAGGAATTAAAAGCAAACCAGATATGTTGTAATTATAAACCAAGGCTGTCACCTGTGCTGCATTAATGTGGCCAGACCCTGTGGATTGGCTTGGCATGTTGTAGGAGTTGGCAGGAAGGGGTTTATGCTATTTGGAATTTGGAAGGAGGTCCCTGCAGCTGTATCGCCTTCCACAGGTGAAGGTAGTGAGTGTCAGTGCCACCGGGAAGCTGTCACCAACCCAGAGGAGCAACTATCTTCACTGCTTATGGCCTCCTCCACACCTGGTTAACAGGACAGTGTGGTATTTATTAACATTGTTGGCATTTAGTATCTTGGTGTCTATCAGCTCCTGCAGTGTGATAGTTGGGTCCCAGCTCTAAGGCAGTGTCCTTTGTGTGACATTTCCAATTTTACAAATGTAAAATCCTGTGGGATGGGGCTGAGCTACACCTGTGCTCCTGATAAACCTCAGAGGAAAGCCAGCTTTCAAAGGAGCTCTGGGATGCACCCTACTGTGTAGTACATTTTGATTTGATTTTATTTTTTTTTAATGTTGCATTTCACATTGGAAACTCTTCATTTTTAGTAGGAGCCTGGATGTATTTTGGTGACCAGGCTGCCTGAGTGGATGTGCCTTCATTCTATTACTACTTTTGAGACATGGTTTAAAAAAATGGACACCTAATGTAGTGACCACTGCAATAAGCCTGCAAGAAAGGTGAGCTGTCTTTCCAGTCAGAGTTTATTAAGCCAGCTTTAGATCAATTCTAAACTTTGTTTCATGGGCATGAAGGACTGCTTGTGGCTACACAGCACTACTTGCACCAGAAAACAAAATACAATTGTATGAATGAATATCTTGAGTGTCTGGGGCAAAATCCTTGCTCTGATGTCAGTGTCCTTCAATAGGGAAGCTCATTGGCTGTATAATCCTTTGATCTGCAATGACCTGAGTAGGGTTGGTCTGGGTTCCAGTTTGGCATAAAAAGAGAGACATGCAGAAATATATTTAAGTAGTCAATGATAATCAGTTTTGATAATACAGGGATCTGTATGCAAAGATTGGTTCCCATCCAGGCTGCAGAGCAGCAGGAAAATGTTCCTATTCGTTTTTCTATTCTGACACAAGGCTTCCCCAGAGCTTTTCCTGCAAGATAATCTTATCCCCAAGCCCCTGCCTACATCCAAGGACAGGCAGGGATTTCCCACTGCAAAGTTTGCAGGAGTTCAAGGGCAGTGAGATCTTGTGCTACACCCAGGATCCTCTGGATGCCCTTTGAAAAATCAGTTTCAACAGCTGTCTTCTTTGTTGGAAGATTTATCTTTTGAAGGGTTTCAGTATCTTTTGAACAGTGATCTGCATAGCTACAGGCAGTGATTAGTAAACTGAAGGGCATCTACTTTTTGTCTACCAGATTGGTCACTGGCATGGTAATTTCTGTTAAAGGTGAAATGCAGGAAGGCTGAATTTCATTCCAGATGAAATGTGTCTGGTTTATGTGGATTTTCCTTTCTTCTCCTGTCAGATCCACTGAAGTTGCAAATATTACTGTGGCAATTTTTTTTTGATTTTCTGCTGTCTGCAGCTGTTCCAAAGCATGCATGTGTACAGCCTACTTCCTTATGGTTTTGGTGAACACATGAGCACAAGCTATGTGGTTGGGAGCCCCGCCAGATTTGCAAAGAGTTTTCAACTGCTCTCAAAAGGCAATGTTTTGAATGTGTGTTTCCGTGATAGCTGGGCCCTTATTCTTTCCAATGTAAAGATCCCTGCAAACATATCTGAATCCTAGGCTCAGTGTGTGTTTCAGCCATCTGAAACAAAGGTGGTAGCTGAACATTGGTGAAAGTCTTGTCTGGGTAGAAATTTTTTACGTGCTATCTTGCCAACTAATTGGGTGTATCGTTTAAGGATTAAAGATGTCCAGATTCTTCACTGAAATGGACATTTGTAGCAAATCACTTGCTAGGACTTGTATTGGTCTACACATAAATCTAGCTGGTCAAATTTAAACTCTTTGCTCATCCTCTTGTAGCACAGAAATGGTGCAGAAAATCAGTGACACAAAGCCACTCAAAGCTTTGTCAAATGCTTATCATTTCTGCCCTTTCCAGAACTAAAAGTCTATAATTACATTGTAGAAGCTGTGGAATGACACAAAGACACTGTTATTTATTCCTAGTCCAAAATATTGCATCAGGGGGAGGGGAATCTGTTTCATGCCCTTTCTTCAGACAGAGACTGATGAGGTAAGTACAGTCAGAAGTGAAAGCCATGTTTTAGTGACAACATGTTGTTGGTTAATTTCATTATATATAACCTAACTTTGTCTCCACACTCCTAAAATTTTTCGTAGATGATGTATAGCAAAGCCATGGAAGAAGGTTTTGTTGAAGGTTCTCGAATAGCTTTGTCATGAAGGATAAACTTCAAAAACACCCAGGAACTTAACAAAAGCATTCAAACCCTTCACTCCTATTCTGTCCCAATCTTGATGTTAGAAAAGAACCCCACAAAACTAAAAGTGAGATTCTTGTGGAAGACTTTATCAGCACAAGCAGTGAGAAATAAAGTATTTTATTTCTCTGTTTAAAGGGCTATTCAGGTCAATATGGCAGCTTCATCATTACTGCTAGATAAACTGTTACCATGACTAAAGATGAAATGAAGACTCTTAAGTCCTGGTGGACAACAGGATGACCATGAACCAGCAATATGCCCTTGTGGCCAAGAAGGCCAATTGTATCCTGGGGTACGTCAAGACAAGTGTGACCAGCAGGTCGAGGGAGGTTATCCTCCAACCTTGTAAAGGTTGGAGGCCGTCTATGACTTAGTGATCATGAGAAGATTGAGTTCTTGATCCTTGGAGAAACAAGGAGACGGGCCAGTAAAACTGCCACCTTAGACTTCTGGAGGGTGAACTTTGACCTGCTCAGAAGGCTGCTTGACAGTATCCCTTGGGAGGCTGTCCTGAAGGAGTCAGGAGTCCCGGAAAGCTGGACATACTTTAAGAGA
>VZTM01032489.1:0-23543 GCA_013400555.1 Jacana jacana
AGAAGCCGAACCGCACCGAGCCCTCCCGGGACAGGGAGGCTGCCGGGACCCCCAGAGGGGGGTGCGGGAGGATGAAGTTGTGTGCGGGGGCGGGGGGTGGGGGTGTCCCTGAGGGTGCGGGCAGCCCCTCGCGACCCGCTCCCCACCAGCGCTTTGGGGACCGGGAAGGAAATCGGGGATGCGGCACCAGCGAGCACCGCCCGGGGACCGCCCCCGGGGAGTCGGGGAGCNGCACAAAGGAGTCGCCTGGGGCGGTCAGGGCCCTGCCGGGTGCCAGCCCCATGGGACCGCTTCGGGGCTGGCTGGCACCCGCCCAGTGGTTTTGAGCTGGCCCTCCTTCCCCTGCGATTTTTCCTTTTCTTGTTTGTTTTGTTCCCTTTCTTCCACCCCCACCCCCCCCTCCTCCCCTTCACTCTCATCCGAGCTGGAGGGAAAGTTGTGGCTGGGCCGGGAGAGGTTTTATGCCTTGGCTAGCATTGGGAAGCCATGGCTAGCATCGGGGTCACCGAGCTCCCACGTTTCTGGCCACCAGTTGTGATGCCGCTTCCCGCGACGGGGAGCGTGAATGGGCTCGCCTCGCTGTGAGCCCAGCCTGCACCTTCTTTGGGGTGTTTTAGCACCCGCCGTAAATCCGGCGCGGCCGTAAATCTGTGGGTGACAACGGCGGCCAGTGGTCCCTGGACCCACCACCTCCAAGAGGACAACGGGCTGGGCTGGTGGCCCAGCTGGGAGGGCAGGGGGCTGCGTGGCCGTCCCTGTCGGGGGGTATGGTGGGGAGTTGGGTCTCTTTACAAAGCCCCGTGGGGGTGGCAAGGCGGGGGGAAAGCCACACTCGGCAGCAGCTCAGTGAGGGCTTTGTGCTGCCGAGGAGGAGAAAATGGTTTCTCTCCAGATCCTGGAAGTGCGCTGGGGCGGTTTGAAGTCACAATGTGTTTTTCTTCTCCGGTTCAGCGGTCCCCTGGCCCGGCTGCAGAAGGAATGCTCGATCGGGGGGCCGAGGTGGGGAGGGGAAGCCATAGCGGATCATTTGGGAGACGAGGAGTTTGTCCCAGCGGGGCCGTGGGAGCAGAGACCCCGCGGGGAGCCTGCTGCCTTCCTGGCCCTTGCCCACCATCCATCCCACTGCGTTCCACAGCACGGCGGAGCGTGGGTGAGCCCCAGCTCCATCATCCGGGGGGGGTGCTGGGACAGGGACCCCCTCTCCCACCCAGGCCTCCCTGGGCACGGGATGCTGTGTAAAGTCGGGGTTTCCCACGTGTTCTCCCTGAAACCCCTGTGCGGATGCGCCGTGTTTCTGCACGTAGCCCCAAGAAATAAACCCCAACTGCCCCCGAAGCAGGAACGTTTTGGGGGGACAACCCTCCTCGCCCAGGCTCTCCCCGATGGCAGTCCCCAGGCCCCCCGCTCGTCTCCACGCCGGCAAACCCCTGCTTAATCAACCCCAGCGCTGTGAATCGCCAGGTATTTTCTTGGCAGGCGGATTTGCTTTCCGTTTAATTACTTTTCACTGAAAACGGCGTGTTTCTCGGCGGGGTGGTGGATGGGTTTGGGCAGGGGAGGGGGGCAAAGTTTAGCCCCTCAGTGTGTTGCTCACTCTTGGGGTAGGACTGCGAGGGGAGAGCGGGTGGTGGGGTTGCGGGGGGCTGGCTGGGTTCACCAAATCTGCCGTTTCTCCCCTCAAGAAGCAGCGTTTTGAGGCGTCCCCGTGGGCGGTGGGGAGGGAGGAGAAGGGCGCTCTCCCTTTGTGTCCAGCCGAGCATGCGGGGAGGGGAGAGGGGGCGGAAAAACTCCCGGCCATCGGGAATAGCGGCCTCTGGTTTTTGAGGAATGAACCGAAACTCCTCGTTTTGTTGTGATGACTTAGGGCCAGAGATATTCGGGGAAACCAGTTTGTTGCATTTTCTTTCCCTGAGCCGTTCGGCGGCTGCCACCGGAGCAGGGAGCGGTGGAGGGGGGGAGCTTTGGCTGCTTAATTAAAACAGCCCCAGCGATCTGAATCACGGGCTCGCGTGTTTTTAAAACTGTGGCTGTTCCTGTTGTGCTGAGTCAAACTGGTTTGTCGGGATCTGGGGCGTCAGGGCCTGGGAGCTGAGCTGGGGGAAGGGTGCCGGGGCGGCCCCGGGGTTGGGATCCCCCCTTCCCCACAGGGACCCCCCGGGAGAGCCAGGGAGGGGAATGTCCCCATGGGCTGCCACCCCCACCGGGATTGAAGCCATTAATAAGTTGAGGTCCCGTCTGGAAGAGAGTTTTTGGGGGGTGGTGGGGACTGGGGTGGCCCTCTGTGGCCAGGGGGCCAGGCGTGGCTGCCATCTTGAAGGCTGGGCAAGCGTGTGCAGGGGCATTCCCACCACCTGGAATGTTTTCCCATTCAAATGGGTGTTTTGGGGTGGTTTGGTTTTTTTTTTCGTTTGTTTGTTTGTGTGTGTGCTCTTCTCCTTGCTCAAACCCCCAGTGCTGGGGCGGGGCTGGCGGCAGGTCCCGGCGCAGACCCCGTGGGGGGAACCCAAGGGGAGCCATTTTGCGGGGCGGGTGGGCGGCCGGCCTGCCGAGGGCCATCCCCGTTGCTCCTGGCGAGCCCTCAGCCTCCCACACGCTCCCTTCGGCACCGCCTGCCCTCGCCGCAGCCATTACGGCCTTGTGGGGGCCATTACAGCCTTTGTGGGGCAGAGCTGGGGAGTGGGACCATGTCCCCTTCCCTCATGGCTGCCATTTCCCGAGGGGCTGCAGCCCTCCCCTGGCGCCCACCATCCCCTTGGGGTGGCTGAGCTCCGCAGTGCTCCCGAGGCGGGAGGCAGCGGGACCGGAGCTGGCTTCGCATGGCCGCCCCTCTGAAGAGGAAGGGGAGCCATCTTGGGAAGAGAGGCAGGAGTGCAGCGGCAGGGCCCAGTGTGACCCCGATGGCCGGGGGTCCTGGGCCAGGGGAGGAGGGAGTGTGCGAGTGCTGGAGGGGTCTTTTATTTTTTTCTATTTTATTTTATTTTTCGCCTGTGGCTAAGCCGGGCCTGGTGTTTCTCACGCATGTGGCAGGCGCTGTTGACAAACACCTGTTTCCCTGGCCCCCTCCCCAGGAATGGCCCCCGGGGGGGCTGCCATGGTGGGGTGGAGGGGGGATCAGGCAGCAGGGACACCCCATCCCTTGGGGCTCCCCTCCGGCAGCTGCCGGCTGAGGGGGAGGAGGAGGAGGCCTCCCTGTTCCTCTCCAAGGTGTGGCAGCCATGCAGGGCTGCCCAAACCCGTCCCTGTCCCGGGGAGGGGACACCAAGCTTCACTATGCGCCCCCCAAAAGCCCTGTGTGTCACCTGGGGGGGCTCAGCTCCCTCCTCCTCGACCCCTGGGGGGACCCAGCCGCCTGCCTGGCGAGGGCTGGGGCGCAGGAGGGACCCCATGGCTGGGGGGGGCTGGGCGCACGCACACGCGGCGTGCGATCCAAGGCCTTCTTTTTTTTTTCTTTTTTCTTTTTTTTTATTAATGAGAAAAATGTGCAGGGCTTGAACGATCGCCAGGAACAGATTTATTCTAGTTCCCCAGAAATTAAACCCGAAATGAAGGAGCGAGTCAGCCCGGGCCCGGCACCCCCTCCTGACTCTCTGCTTGTTTTAACTCTGGAAGAATCTGAGTTTGGGGGGAGGCGGGGAAGGGAAGGGGGGGGATATTTGGGTTTAAGCAGTTCCAGATGGGCTCAGTGCTGGAGGAGAAGCCGAGGAAGCAGCGAGCGGAGATTTGGGTAACTGCCCCGAGCGGGAGGGAGGGAGGGAGATGTTGGCAGGAGCCGGTGGGGTGGGATGGAGCTTGGCAGCCCGGCCGCCCTGTCTGTGGGGCGAGGAACCTTTTTTGGGGAGGGGGTGGGGTTTGGGGGGTTGATTTTTATTTTTTATTTTTTATTTTTTTTAAATATCATTACTCCTTCCCTGGGCTCTTTCCAAAAGTACAACCTGGAAAAAAAAAAAACAACAACAAAAAAAACCAACCACGGAGCTTGAGTAGGGGGAGAGGGGCCTTCTTGGCTCCCAGCTGGCCACAAATGGCTGCCCTGCAGCTCCGGCCCTGCTCCCTGCCTTCTCCCTGGGGACACCTGATGGCCCCCTGGGGACACCTGGCCAGTGGGGCCACAGAGGGTGGCCGTGGGCTCATCTTCCCCCACCATAGCTGAGCCTGGGAAGGACAGCAGCTTCGTGGGGCCCATTTACTGCTGAGGTCCCAGTCGATGGCATTGACGGCTCAAACGGGTCCGGTGTCTGCCAGTGGGGTGAAATGTTCCTGTGGCAGTGGAGGGTGGCTCTTCCTGCCCCTCACGTTGTCCCCGTGGCAGGGAGAGCTGCAGGGGGCTGTCCCCTCCCCTGGGCCCAGCAGGGACATTCTCCTTCCGTGGCTTCCGACTGGCACAGGGAGGCTCTCCATGGGGTCTCTCCCTTCCCCCTTCTTGGGGGTTTTTCCCCCCAAAATGAGCCGGAACAGCAGGTCACGTCCACTGGCACTGATGGCGGGAATGGCAGCTCTTCCCTGGCCGAGCTGACCCCACTGACGAGCTCACGCCAGGCTGACATCCGAAATCCCGGCGGTATTAATAGCGCGGTAATTGCAGTGCAGGGCTGGCCTCCTGGTCCAGCCTCTCCGCAGGGACTGGCAGGGCTCAGGCCGCGGGCTACCGCCACAGGGCAGGAGCTGGCCATCCTGTGACACCCCCCTGCTTTGGAGGTGGGGTGCCAGCAGCCACCAGCGCTCGGCTTGGCACAGCCCTGTTCGTCTCAAGGGCAGAAATCTGCTGTACCCCACCACGTGGAGCAGGAGGAAGGGATCTCCAGTCCCTCCCCGCATCCCGGGAGCCGCTGCTTGTGGCTGAGCTGGCACCTGTCCCCTCTCACATGCTTCAGCCTGTCTGGTGGCCATCGGGAAACAGCTCCCAGCCCGGAGCGTGCAGCCGGAAAACCCTCTTCACATGGTCGGGTGGGCCACGGGGCAGGGATGAAGGAGGTGGGGGAGTCCTCCCATCCCCCTCCATCCCATCATCCCAGACTCTGGTCTGCCCATCGGGCGGTATAGGGCATTGGGGTCAGAACTGGGAAGGAGATGCAGCCGGCTGGTGGCTCGGAGTCACAGGGCCATCACCCTGCATGAGGTTGGGGTTGGGAAATAGAGGATGCACCCTTGGAGCATCCTTGGAATTGGCATCTCGGGCTCTGCCTGGGCCAGTGGTTTCAGGACCAGTGGCTGTTCCAGGACCAGTGGTGGTGCCCATCCTTGACCAAGCTCTCTGGGACAGGGACCGACTGCCTGCCCCTCGTTGCGTGCGTGTGTGGTGCGGTACAAAGGGGCCTTAATCTCAGTTGGGGCCTCTAGGCCCTGCCATAATGCAGAAATAATGAGTCTATTATTAAGTGCCCACAGTACTTCTTCACTCTGGTGGCTCGCCTCCAGCAGCAGGCAGAACCTGCCCCGCTTGAAGTGGATGTGTCATCATTTGCCTCAGCAAATCCCATCCCCTTTGATGATGGGCCAAACGCCCTTGGCACGAAGGGCCACAGCTGTGATACAGGCCCCATTTTTTTTTATTATTATTATTTTATTTAATTTTTTTTTCCTCCCCTCCTCTCTTCCCTTTGTTCCCAGTTCCTTGGCTGACCATGGGCTCACCCTAGACCTGGGGCAAGCGCACCTCGGTGGGGTCCGAGTCCCCTGACCATGGCGAGGGATGGGGTGCGGGGGGGCCAGCTCCCACGACAGCCCCTGCGTCTCCCCCCTGGGCGCTGGGGAGCAGCAGGCGCCCTGCTGGATGCAGGGACGGGTTCCCAGCGTGGGCGGCGATGGGGAGAGCTCCAGCCCTTCCCTTGGGCTGAACCGCACCGCCTGGCCTGCCCGGCCCCACAGCCGGCGAGGGCGAGGGTGGGAGTCTGCCTGGCACCCCCCCCCGGGCCCGTAGCGGGGTTCCCAGGAGAGCTGGGGTTTGCCAGGGGGTGCCTGGGCTGTGCCAGCAGTGCTGCCAGCCCCGTCCCTGCAGAGGGAGCTGGCAGACAGTGTCTCCCAGCGCCTTCGCTGGGCTACCAAACCCTGTGCCTGGCACCTCTGCTGTGGGGACCACCAGCCCACCCTGGTGCTGCTGGCTGGAGGTGCCCTGCCTGCCTCCCACCATGACCACTGTCTTCCTCACTGAGGAAAGAGCCTCTCCAGCTCAGGGACGAGGGGCTGCCAAGTTTTCAGCCAAGTTGCCAAAGCTTCCTGGCACAAATGGCTCCGAAGCCGCCATCCATGGGGTGCCCCATCCCCAGAGCTCTGCCGTGGGCTGTGCAGGACTGGGGTGCTTTTCTCCTTGTGCCTGTCCCCTGGCCTCAGAGCGAGGACATTCCCTGCCCGGGAGGAGGACAGCCGTGGGGTTTGGCTGGGAAGGACCCTCCAGGAGGAGGAGGAGGAGGAAGAAGACGACGGCTCCAGGGAAAACCCTTCGCGGGGTCTCCCAGAGCTGACAGCAGGCGCGGGGCGGCTTTTTGTGTCCTCGTCAGCGGGGAAAAGTGCAACCTCAGGTTCTCTCCCACAGGCAGCTCTTTTGTTACCCGGATAAAAAGACCTTGCACCAAAGGCCCCTTTTGTGCCGCTCGCTCGGAAACGGTGCCGGGGATTAATTGTCCCCATAGGTGCTTGAATGGGGCAGCGCTGCACAGGGGCCTCCCTAATTACCTTCCAGACCCGGGAGGAAATTAAAACAAGGCCGTTTCGGTGGCTTTTTGACTAGTGGGCAGTCACATCCCAAAACCAAAGCTGATTTTTTTTTTCCTTCCCCTAGGAGTTTGNGGTTGCCACCATGGTGTGGCACGGGCACGTCACAGAACAGGTTCCTCTGTGTCGAGGTCTGCGTGGGTGCCTTTACTGAGCTTCCCTGCTTTCTTCCTTCAGGATGCTCTGGACTTTTAAAAACAGTTGCCTTCTCCCCATTGGCACAAGGCGGGGGGGTGGGGGGGGGACGACCAGGAGCTGGTGTCCCCCTCCTCACCAAAGGCCCCGGGGTCCCCGTGCCCCCCCCACAGTGTCCCAAGTTGGAGCCGGTTGGTGATAGAGATTGAGTCTTGAGTTTGGATCATTTTGTTGTTGTTGTTGTTGTATTCTTTTTTTTTCTTCTTTTCTGGCTCTGCCCCACGTGGGCCTCTTCAAAGGTTTGGTGGGTTTTTGGCTTGTTTGGTGGTGGTTGGTGTTTTTTTGGCTGGCCTCGGAGCCTGCACGCCACATTCCTCAGCCCCCTGTGCTGGGAAAGAGGTCCCTCACTCCGGATGGGACCTCGCCAGGGCTTCCAACACCCTCCTGGGGGACTCCGCAGAGGTGACAGGGAGGGGTGCTGGCAGAGGGAACCCCTCTTCTTTGAAGCTTAGGGTGCGCCTCAGAGGGGGTTTTTGCAGGGCAGGGAGGACACATTCAGAACGACGCTCATCCCAAGGGTGAGGCTCGTTCTCTGCTCCAGGATCTTACTTTGCCGTGGAAATCCTGTTTTTACATGGCGCTGACAGTGTCCCTTGGCCCATCTGGAAGTAAGGAGGGGGGACAACTTCCCGGTGTCACAGACAGTGATAAAGCCAAGCCTTAAGGTGACTTCCCCAAAGCTGCTGAAATTGGGAGCCAGTTTCCCCTCGACTAATGGCACCGTGCTCTCGCTGTGGGGCTGAGGTGGCTTTGACTCACTGCTCAGCTGGCCCTGACACCTTCCACGTCCCCCCAAAACACCTGCGAACCCGGGCTGAGCCAGGAAGCCGCGGTGCCCCCACCAAGCCCACCTCTGACACCGTGTGCCAGGGACAAAATGCCAGCTGTTGGCTACAGAACCACCGAGACCCAGTGCTGGCCCATCTCCTCAGCTCTGGACACTAGCCCATGTCCTATCACGGGTGGCCAACACTTGCCATGCCCCGCTGTTTGCTGGGGAAGGGACTCAGGTTTGGTGCCAGGCTCACGCAAGATCCCTGTGAAGGGCAGAAGGGTAGTTTCTGTGGCCAGTGTAGCTCGGGGTGCTGTGGCCAGCCCCGGGACTGTCACAGCGAGGGGCTGGGGGGCTCCGTGGCCCCTCCCGTGGCTGCAGGAAGGCCCTGCTGCCCTGTGTGCTTCTCCTGTTTCCTGTCGCCGAGCCGCTGGCTGATTTTTATTTTTATTGTTTCCCCTCCGCGTGGTTTGTGTGGCTCTTGCGGCAGCGGCCGGCTGGGCTCCGCCAGGGCTTTTCCCCCTCCTCTGCCAGCGATGCAGATGTTGAGTGTCCTGTCCCAGCTGTGTCCCTGCTTCGGGCTGGTACCAGTGGGGAACGGAGGGGGACATCTGCCCGTGTCCCCTGTCCTGCGGCTGGCCACAGCAGGGGCAGCTCCTGCATGCTCTAGGCAGGTCTGGGGGGCAAAGCCCCCCCTCCCACCCCAGGAGCGGGGCTGCCCGCACGGTGGGGTCCAGCCCAGAGCAGGGGTCCTGGCGCAGGGGGCTGGCAGCCGGGCGGGCTGTCGGCGCCGAGCGCAGGCTTGGCTCCGCTCCGCGGCCTCGCCGGCACCACTCTGCCCTTATTAGGGCAGCCGGCGCTGGGACCCTCCCTTGCGGGGGTGCGGGTGCACCCCCCTCCCCAACCCGCTCCCCCGTGGTCCGCTGTGGGGGTGACAGCATCTCAGGGAGGTCTGGTGGCCCTGCGGAGCCACACTCTGGCCCCCAATGGGTCAGCAGCCCATGCTGGTGGGAAGGGGAGGGGAGATGGATGGTGGTTCACTGTGTCGCCGCCGTGGGACAGGCAGTGCTTTGGGGCTGGGCAGGGGCTGCCCCATGGGTACCCAACCCCGTCCTGTCCCTCGTCCCTCCTCATCATGAGTACCCCATGACGGCACAGGGCTCCTCCTTCCCTCCCTTCGCTTTTGCTGGGTGCCCTTAGTGTGTGTTTTTAGGAAACAGCAAGCAGCCACTGCCCCACAACCACCCCTGCACTCCTCTTGGCAAACAAGAGCCGCTGGGGGCTTGTCCTGCCTCCAGGAGCTGCTGACCCTCTCCCAGCCAGGGAGCTGGGATTTCCTCGCTCTGTCCCCAGTGCCACCAGCCACCCAGTGGCACTGCTTTTGTGTTTGCTCCCTGCCAACAGCCTGGGCAAGAGGCGGCTGGCCAGGCTGGGAACCTGGCAAGCAGTGAGGCGGGTCAGGTTGCCCACACGTCCCCAGACGTGCCTGTTTACCTGTGCTGTGGTGGCACTCATGACCAATGCTCCCATCCCGTCCCTGAGTGCCGGCTGGGGAGCTACTGGTGGGTCTCCCTGGGGTGGGACATGGGAGGGAAGGTGTTTACTTCCATTTCCTTCCTTCTCCACGCTTCCTCCCCAGCCGGGTCAGGCTGTGGTTTTCCTGGGGTGGAAGGGCAGAAGCTGAGGTTGCCTCTCGCATCTGGGGCCGAGCCTCCCTGGCCAGCATGAGCCAGCGGGCTCCCAGCCCGCTGCCAGCTTGGGGCAGGGGGTGGCTCAGAGCCATGGCTCCCTGCCCTACATCCCAGGACTGGGTGGGCTGAGGGATGGACAGCCAGCCAGCCCTTTGAGGAGCTGGGACAGGGCCTGGATCCAGCTGGGGAGGGGGATGCGTTCATCAGGGCGGTGTTCTGGAGTTGGTCCAGGGGCTGGCACCAGAGCCCCTCGGAGCACCTTGGGGTCTGCAGGGGGCTGTTGCCCAGCTCTAGGGTTTGCACCCTCCTTGCTCCAACCCCCCTTGGACGGGAGAGGGGCTGGAGGACCCCAGGGGTGCCTGTGCCCTGTCAAACAGCCATCCCTGGTGTGGGGGTCGCAGAGCCCACGGAGGGTCCGCTGGAGCACGTGGTGGTTCTCTGTCCTGGCGCTTGGCTCCCGGTTTCCCTGCGCGGCTCTGCCCAGGATTAGGGACAGCCGCCTGCAATTGCAGCTCTTCCCAGACAAGCGTCTCGCTCCCCCAAGGCTGGGGCTGGGGCTGCTCAGGGAATGCTGCCGGGGTGGTTTGTCTTGTAGCCTGCTCCAGGAATGTTGGCCAGACGGTCAAATTCTTCTCCCCTCTTGTAAAATGAGTGATGTGGGGCGTCTCTGGGAGAGCAGCCTGCCAGTCCCTCCTCCTCTGGATAAACCTGCCTGGCCCGCACCGCCCTGTCATGGGAACGGGCCCTTTCAACCCCAGCCACAGTAAATACGCACCCTGCCAAGGCGGAGGGGGAGGGTGCCCCATCTCCTCCCCTCTGGACCCCCCCGACACTGGCTGGGGGACATGGCTGGGGGACACTGGTGGCTGGGGGTGACAGCCCATCCCCATTCCTCCCTCCACTGCCACCTGGTCCCAGCTCCTCGTCCTGCTGCTTCCCCTCTCCGGGGACGCCTCGCTCTTCCTGTTCTCCTGACGGGAGAGGAGAAATCTGGAGTCTGTCTGCGCCGCTCCCCCCCGCTCCTCCTCCCACCACGTCTCACCCCCCAAGTTGCTGTTTTCCACAGAAATGTCAGGCTCGGCTCTCCTCTCCCCCACTCCTCCTGGTTGGCTTGTTTTTTTCCTCTAATCTCGGCCTTCGTCTCCAATTACTTCTTTCTCTCCTCCCTCTCCCTCTAGAGACCCTGATGGACACAAAGTGGGTGACCTCTGAGTTGGCATGGACAACTCATCCGGAGACGGGGGTAAGTCTGAATGGAGCCCACCCCGTTCCCCACCTCTGGAAGGTACAGCTGGCCCCGGCCCCATGGGAATGGGGGGCTGCTTGCCCAACACTTCCACAGCGCTGGCTGCATCTTCCCCCTCCCATCCTCATCCTCTCGCCTCGTCACACCATCTCCTCCCGACTCTATGCCGACAGAGCCAGAGCGCTGTGATCCCTGCCCTGGGTTGCTCTTAGTCACCATGATGACCAGGAGGGTTGGGACGGGTGGAGGTGCCGCTGCTTCTCTTCCCTGTTGGCCGTGGCCTGGTCGCCCCCCCCACCCCACCCCACAAAGCTATCACTGATGTCTCTGGCTGGGGGGGTCTAACCCGCTCTGCTCTCACCCGCAGTGGGAAGAGGTCAGCGGCTACGACGAGGCCATGAACCCCATCCGCACCTACCAGGTGTGCAACGTGCGGGAGGCCAACCAGAACAACTGGCTTCGCACCAAGTTCATCCAACGCCAGGAGGTCCAGCGCGTCTACGTGGAGCTGAAGTTCACCGTGCGGGACTGCAACAGCATCCCCAACATCCCTGGCTCCTGCAAGGAGACCTTCAACCTCTTCTATTACGAGTCGGATACCGATTCTGCCTCTGCCAACAGCCCTTTCTGGATGGAGAATCCCTATATCAAAGTGGATACAATTGCCCCAGACGAGAGCTTCTCCAAGCTGGAGTCTGGCCGCGTCAACACCAAGGTGCGCAGCTTTGGCCCTCTTTCCAAGAACGGCTTTTACCTGGCCTTCCAGGACCTGGGAGCTTGCATGTCCCTCATCTCCGTCCGGGCTTTCTACAAGAAGTGCTCCAACACCATCGCTGGCTTTGCCGTCTTCCCGGAGACCCTCACGGGGGCCGAGCCCACTTCTCTGGTCATCGCCCCAGGCACCTGCATCCCCAACGCCGTGGAGGTCTCTGTCCCCCTGAAGCTCTACTGCAACGGTGACGGCGAGTGGATGGTACCCGTGGGAGCCTGTACCTGTGCTGCCGGATACGAGCCTGCCCTGAAGGACACCCAGTGCCAAGGTACCTGCGTGGCAGAGCCACTCTGGCTCCCCTCCCTGCGGAGGAGGTGGTTTTGGGTTGAATTCTGTCTGGTTTGGGAGGCAGCGGGATGGTACCTCGGAGTGTCTGGAAGCCTGAAAGCCTTTGCAGTACAGGCTGGTGTGATGCCTGCGGTGATGCTGGTCGGCATCCGCTGCGGGAGGCATCTCCTCGCCAGGAGCCGTGGCTCTCAGCAGAGTCCTCAGCAGGGTTCCAGCAGGCTTAAGCCCCTGAGTGTTACCAAACCCCCCCCTCTGGCCCTGGCTGCCGTGTTCAGCGTCCCCTCTCTCTCCCCCATGCCGTGCTGGTGGCTGGGGTGAGCAGTTGTTCCCGACAGTTGTGATTTCACGCTGCCTGTGCAGAGGCGCTCAGGAAGCCTGGTGGCTGCAGGAGAAGCTGTGAGCCGAGCCATCCACGCTCTCCCTGCCAGCACCATGGGCTTGCAGCAGGGGAGGCAGGGGAGCCAGAGCTCTCCATCCCTGCTCGACGGGGAGGGAAGAGCATCCTCACCCTGCACAGGGAGATCTTGAGGATGGAGAACCCCAAAACGGGTGGGTCCTGCAGCGACCGTGCTCTCCCACAGCAGCTCTGCTGTCAGTGTTTCACCCCAGCCCGGGCATGTTGACAAGGAAGAAAATCTGCCCAAATGGATAAATGGATGTTGCTTTTCCTTGGGGCGATTTTTGTTCCTGGGAGCCGTCTCCAGCATGCAGGACCCTGCCCTGGGGTGGCTGGGGTTCAGGGCAGAGAGTTCCTCGCTCCTCTGGGCTGGGAGCGTGCCGATGACGGGATGCTTGGCACTGGCCCTCTGCTCTTGGCAGGGATGATGTGATTTGGGACAGCCCGTGATGTGGGGCTCGGGCCAGGCCGAGCTTTGGGAGTGCTGTAGCCGTCAGCCATGCCATTGCGGCTGCTCAGGGGTGGCTCAGCCTCCTTGGAGCCAGGGCTCTGCTGGGGGAGAAGAGCTTCCAGCAGCATCAGTGGCTTCAGGGACAGGCTGCTTGTACCCTGACCCTTTGCATCAGGCTTCTCCTGGGGTGGATGGACACCAACATCCATCCCTGTGCAAGGACCCATGCGTTAGAGTGTGCGTTGGGATCCCCAGGGAGCTGGGGACCTGGTTTTCTTCGTGTTTGTGCTGGGAGATCTTGGACCATACAGGGGTGTTTGTTCTTCCCCCGTGGGGTTTGGGCACAGGGTGACACCACTTCAAGCCACCATCTGGGCTGTGTCTGCCAGCGGGGCACCCTCAGGCAGGAACAAGGGGCTCCTCAAGGCAAGATCCCCTCTCCATATCCCCCCAGCCAGGCAGCCCTCCCACCACCTTTAGCGTGTCCCTCCCGAAAAGCCCTGGCTTCCTCCCCAGTGCTCAGGGAAGCCGTGCCGGGCTGTGGGCACGTCTCCATCCGGCAGCCTGCCCTCTCGCTGGGCAGGGGCGGCCGCGGCCTCACGTTTCTCTGGGAAAGTTGCACCGCGCTGGGGAGGATCAGATTTTCCACCATATGATGGTGTGTGTTTTAAGTGGAAACAGCTGAAGAAGGGCTGGGAGAAAAGCTCAGAGCCTCAGCTCCCCTTTTCTGCTCTGGGACAGGCGTTCCCCTTGCCCTGTTTTAGCTCTGGGCCTCCAGAGCGTGGGGAGAGGTGTGGATGCGGCCCCACGGAGATGGGGTGCTGTCACCGCCGCCCCAGGGACCCCACCGAGGCTCTGGAGTGCCAGATGGCATTTTAATAAATAACAATACCCGCTTACTGCTTAGATGGGATAAGCCCTGTTGTAAATCTCCCCCTTTCCCCAGACTTCCAGTGGCCTTTGAAGATCTCCTCCTCCTCCTCCTCCTCTTTATCTCCATCCAGAGCCAGGATTAGACCTGGCATTCAGACCTGTCACAAAGCAGCCTGTATCCCGGTCCCCGGGGAGCGGGGCTCATCCCGCCGGGGCCCGGGGCCGTTTCTTTGGCACGCTTTGTAGCGCGATGCGCCGGGGCTGGTATCCGCCGCTCTCGTCCCGAGTTGCCACAGCATTGATTTGGCATCTCATTCTCAGCCTCATTATCTTTATTTAATTAGCACGCGGCCCTTCTGGGGGTTGTGCCGCTTCCCACACGCTCCCCGCCAGGCAGAGCTGCGGAGGCAGCTCTCGCAAGAGGAAGAGGAGCTGCTGGTCGGGGAGGGGGATGAAGGCTCCTTCATCCCCCAAGCCCTGCAGTCCCCCAGCCCTCCTCTGAGTGGTTTGCAAGCACCGAAATAATTTGGGGAATTTGGTGCTGAGCTGTAGAGCAGCCACGCAGGCAGCCTCTCCCCAAAAACGTGCCAGACTCACTGGGATTTGCACCCCCAGTGTCACCGGCTTCACCCAAAGGCAGGTGGGTCTGGCTGGCCCCCCAGCCCAGGGTTGGCAGTGACACCCCCCCTCCTCACACGGCCCTTGATGCCCCAGGGGAGAGGGGGAGAGCAGTGTGGTGCAGGCGATGAGCCCCTGGGGAGGCGCTGCCGTGTGCCACCGCGCTCCTGCCACCCCAGTCCCAGCTTTGAGTCCCTTTCCTTCCCGCTCTCCCCGCGCCGCCTGTCTGAGCACAGCCCATAGGCACCAGCAGGTCAGGCAGGGGCCAAAATCTGGATTTCTGCGAGAAATAAATTTCCCTTGCAGCCAGTGACTAATGGGCACATCACACCGGATTTAAAATAAAAATAAATAAATAAGTGAAATAGAAAATGCCAAGCCAGCATGGCGGCTGCCAACTGTTTGCAGGTTTGCATTGCGACACGGGCGGGCGGTGTGAAACCCAGGAAGTGAAACTGCCTGCTCTTAATTGCCCCCTGCCTCATCAAAGGGGCTGGCAGCCGGGCTACTGCCCGCCAGCTCCACAGTGGCCCACTTGTACTGCTGCCGGGCCAGGAAAGCTGCCCCTCTGACCTGCTCCCGCTCCACAGACAGCTCTGCTTTGTCAACTCTTCTTTTTTTCTTTTCTTTTTTTTTCCCTTTTTTATTTAAAAAAAAACACCCACCAAAACCACAACCCACCCTGTTCCCTGGGTGCCACTATTCCAGCCCCCGGGAGCTCTTTCCCTTCTCTCCCCTTCACAGTCGGTCCGTTCCCTTCTGGACTGTGATAGTGTAAAATATTTCCACCCAAAGGGTGATTTATAAATTTTTGTTAATTGTTTTTAAATACTATCTAAGTGCCTTTTAAGAGTGAGTTAAAAAGAGCATTAACCCCACGGCCGTGGCTTCCAGGGCTCACAGCCCTTTCGGGAGCGGGCAGGGAGCGAGCCATGCCGGTTCCTAAAGTCCCTAAGTCCCCCAGACTGCGGGGCTTGGGGGAGGAAGGAGCCTTCATCCCCCTCCCCAGCCAACCCTGCTGTTGCTGTTAAAGAAACTCCAGGGACAAAGGGATGCGATGGGTTTGGTTTATTCTGGCTCAAGCCAGGCGGTCGCTCGGCTGCCATCCTGCCTGGAGGGATGGTGCTGGGCTGGACCAGCGCCATGTGGATGGGAGGCAGGGAGACCCAAAAATGGGGTAGTTAGGAGGCTGGTGTTCCTTGACGTTCTGTGGGCTGTTTCCTCCCCTCCCCTTTCCCCAGGGGGCCACCCCAACGTCTCAAGGATGGGCATGGGGTTTGGTGCTGCTCGCCCACATCCTCTGCGGCGATGGAGGGGGGATGAGCCCGGCGCTCTGCTGCTGCCAGGAGGGGATTATTCTGGCATTTCTACTGCTCCCTCCCTGGGATTTGGTTCGCCGGGGTGGGGACCAGGTTTGGGAAGAGCAGCTGCCTCTTCCCCCAGCCCAGTGCTGCAGCAGGACCTGCTCCCAGAGGTGGGTGACCAGGGACCATCCCAGCGGGGATTTGGCTGAGGGTGGGCAGTGGGTGCAGGGGCAGTTCTGCAGCCGCTCCAGGGCTGCCTTCCTGCCCCCTCTCCCTCCCACGCTCCCCAAAATCCCCCTCCCCAGCCCATCCCTGCTGTCAGGCCGGGCTGCATCCCGCTCCCATCACACCCTTGTGCAGAGCGGGAAGCTGCGCTCCGGTTCCCTGACCTGTCACCCCGAGGCTGTCACTGACTGTCATCGTCTTCCCCAGGGGTGACGGCGACCCGGTGCCGGGAGACGCGATCTGTGTGCGGAGGTTCAGGGTTGTTATTTTATTGGAGGATGCTTCGTCAGGAAAAGTGCTTGTGGAGAGCTCTGGGTGGGGAGAGGGGAGCCTGGCTCCGGCTGGATGGAGGCAGGTCCCGGCTCTGGGGCTCCAGGCTCGTTCCACGACGTGCTGGCCAAGGCAGCCGTGGTTGTAGAGGCAGTTTCTTGCCGAGAAAGAGATGACACAGCGGCTTATCCACCGGGGACCTGGGATCAGCTTTCAGCTCAGTTACAGCCTTCAAACGTGGCGGCTGAGAGCTGTCACGCTGCCACTGAGGTCTTTACGCTCTGATTTATGAAGCGGGTTGGAAACTTAAACACTGGAGCGCATCGAGCCTCGGTCCCTCTCCTCTCCTCTTCCCTGCCTGATGGGGCTGGTCACCCTCCTGCTGGGGTGGCATGAGGGTGTAGAGGAATTGCCTCCATCCCTTGGCATTGGGCACTACTCCTGAGGGCGGCGGGGACCTCTGCATCCCTTCCTCCCATGTCTTGGGTCACAGGAGATACCGTCCCCTCTGTGCCACGCTGGGGCCCTCGGCTCACACGAGCTCTCCCCCAACAAGCCTGTTATTTCAGAGGGGGGAGGTTGTCCCTGATGGATCTGGGCTCCTGTCCATAACCGAAGCGTGTTTGGCAGCTTTCTGAGCCCGGAGCGTTCCTGTCCAAGAGGTTTCAGTCATCTCTCATTCCTCAGCAATCTGGTTCCTTATGTGTGGATCCGCATCCACCCAGTCTGAGCTGCCGGGACTCCGGCTAGGGTGGGAGGTGCTGGGTGTCGAGGACGCTCCGCTACCCCTGAGCACCAGCCGTCCTCCTCTTTGTGCCTGGTGGGGGCTTGGGTGGCCCAGGCTGGGGGACAGGAGCCCTGGACATGCTGGCCAGGGGCTTCCATGGCTGGTAGGGTAGCAGCTCTGCCCGGGATGGGATGGGCTTTCCTCTCTGAAGCCTCACCCGGAGGCTGGGTGAGCTCAGGTCAAGGAGCTGGGGCGAGCCGAGCTGTGTGGCTAGTCCTGTTCTGGCCCAAGAGGAGCCTCCTTGCCCGAGGGCTCATGCCCTGGGCACAGGAACCAGCTCCTGCCACCCATCTGGCTCCGCAGGTCCCCCCTCAGCAGTGGGGTGTCTCCCTGCCTGGCAGCACCACCACCGAGGGGGGCTTCTCCAGGGCTGCCATCGCTGGGGGCCCAGGATGGCCCCCCTGGAGCTGCATGCGGGACCCCACGGGGCTGGCGTGTGACTCGACAGCGCTCCCTGCCCCACGGGGGGGGCTGGAACCGGCCAGGAAACTTCCACGGAGAGCATCGGGAGGTTCCTCCCAGCAGGAAATTTCCACTTGGAGCACTGGGAAACCTCGTCCTGCGTGTGGGGTGATGTGGGACAGGCGTGGGAGGAGGGACAGGGCTCCCAGGAGGGTTATGCAGCTTCGGGAGCTGCCCCAAGCCCAGCAGAGCAAGGAGGATGAGCCTTCCTCCAGGGCTGTGGGTGCTGATACCACCCTGGCTGTGGCAACCGGGATGATGCCAAAGCAGAGCCAGCCCGGCAGGTCCCTTGCCACAGGGACCCGCTGCCTTGGGCCAGCACTGCAATAAATCAGGCCATTTGAAGGTGTGGGTTGGGTTCCCCAGGCCGCTCTGCCCCTTGGCTCGAGTGCCATTAATCCTCTCACGTGCCCCTCGTTAGGACAAAACGCCCCCGTGGTGCCAGCCAGGCCGGATCCTGGGACTTGTGGCTCCTTGAAGGACCCCGCTCGGAAGTGGGGGAAGGAGGTGGTGGCGATGCCGGAGCAGCTCTTTAGCCAAGGACCTGCAGGAATGTTTTAATCTCGCTCAGGCTCCACTTGAACAGGACTCAGGAGGTGCCACTGCTCCAGGGGCTGAGAAGTGGCTGAAGAGCCTGAGGGTTTTCAGAGGGTTTGGGGCCGAGTGGCTGCAGTATGGGGCTGCAGAGGCCTCTGAGTGGCCATATTTGGGCCTGCTGTGGCCTTCTGTTGGGGCTGCTGTGGGCAGAGCTAAAGGGTCCCTTCTTTCCCAGCCTTTTTTTCCTGGGGGTCACATCACTGGCCCTGTGGAGGATGCTGGGTTTGGAACCCAGCAGGGAAAAGAGGTTCTCTCCAGAGAAGCCTTAGGGAAGTGCAGTGAAGAAACAGAATGGGGGCCTGACCTCCCCCGTACGGCTGCTGGCGACCAGCTCTTTGCATCTCTAGCCATCTCCCGGGCAGAGCTGTGCCTGTGCCAGCAGCGTGCTGTCGCCTGCCCTGCCTGGCCTGGGCCACCGCATCCCTGGATGCAGCTGATGGCAGCTGGGAAGTAGCCGGTGGTCCTCAAGCCACCGATGGGAGACTTGGGCAAGGAGTGAGGACGGGCTCTGCCCAGCCTTAGGGGGGACAGCAGATGTTTTCTGGGTGCATTTACTAACTGAGGTTCGTTTTTACTTTCTCCAGCCTGCGGCCCGGGAACCTTCAAGTCCAAGCAGGGGGAAGGTCCCTGCTCTCCCTGCCCCCCCAACAGCCGAACCACCTCTGGAGCTGCGACAGTCTGTACCTGCCGGAATGGCTTTTTCCGGGCGGACACGGACCCCGCAGACAGCGCCTGCACCAGTGAGTCCCGCCCAGGGCCAGGAGGGGAGATACCCCAGGTCAGGGGTTGGGAGGGGAAACGTGCTGTGCTGACTCTGACCCCCACATTTCCCCCCACAGGCGTCCCCTCTGCCCCCCGCAGCGTCATCTCCAACGTCAACGAGACGTCGCTGGTGCTGGAGTGGAGCGAGCCGCGGGACACGGGCGGGCGGGACGACCTGCTCTACAACGTCATCTGCAAGAAGTGCAGCGTGGAGCGGCGCCTCTGCACCCGCTGCGACGACAACGTGGAGTTCCTGCCGCGCCAGCTCGGCCTCACCGAGCGCCACATCTACATCAGCAACCTCATGGCCCACACCCAGTACACCTTCGAAATCCAGGCTGTGAACGGCATCTCCAACAAAAGCCCTTTCCCGCCCCACTTCGCCTCCGTCAACATCACCACCAACCAGGCAGGTGAGCGGAGCTGCCGGGGAGCCGGGGCTGGCTCTCTCCTCCACAGAGCCCAGCCGGGATTTCTTGCTGGCAGCCCTTGGAGGCTGCAGTCCTTTTGTGCTGCCGCGTTGCTGCGTCTAATCCCCTGGGTGAATTCTCTTCTCCGTTTAACGCCTGTCCCTGGAGGAGATGAGATCAGAACGCTTGCCAGCAGAGAAGGGGCAGGGTTGGCAGATGCTCGGGAGAGCTCTGGATCTCCTAGACCTACCCCAGAGCTGCTAAAGGGAGGAGGAAGGAAATGAGATTTCTCTCCTGTGGGCCTGAGAAAGCTCAGTGCCGGCCCAAACCTCTGCAGCCAGCCGAGCGCTCCGCCATCCCCTCCTTCCTCCCGCGCTGGCCCAGCTCCAGCCTGCTGGTAATCTCCAGCCCCCGTGCTCTGATCTGATTTCACGGGTCTCCTCACTGGGGTGGAGTGTGGACCTCCTGGCAAGTGGAGGAGGCAAAAGAAGCCCCAGTTTGGGTTGGCAGGGCCCTTCCCTGCACCAGTTTGCAGCTGGGCACGGGGCAAAGTCTTACCTCAGTGCTACTTCCAAGGGTCCCCTGCTCCCTTATCTGAGATCGCACCTCCCTATGGAGATTGGTGGGAGCCCAGTCTCAAAGCTTTTCCACCACTTCCTACTGGGATTATCCAAGCAGGTCCCAGGCAGAGAGTCTCCTGGTTTGATGCAGGATGGTGGAGGGGGGAACCTGACACAGATGGCTCATTTCCTGCCCTCTTTCCTAGCCCCGTCGGCTGTGCCTACCATGCACCTCCACAGCAGCACCGGCAACAGTATGACGCTGTCATGGACTCCCCCAGAGAGACCCAACGGCATCATCCTTGACTACGAGATCAAGTACTCGGAGAAGGTAAAGCAGGAGGCAGAGCTGCCCTTCCCCTCCTCTAACGCCTCCGGCAGAAAGGGTCTCTGCAGAGACAGTGCCCAGGGGATGGAGGGGAGCAAAGGGGTGATGGCTTCGCAGAGGTGACCCCGCGTCTCTCCCCTGTAGCAAGGCCAGAGCGATGGTATCGCCAACACAGTCACCAGCCAGAAGAACTCAGTACGGCTGGATGGGCTGAAGGCCAACGCTCGCTACATGGTGCAGGTCCGGGCACGCACGGTGGCTGGGTATGGCCGCTACAGCCTCCCCACGGAGTTCCAGACCACTGCTGAGGACGGTAGGTGCTGGGACAGGGCTGTCTCTGTCCCCCCCGGCCCTCCTGTGCCTGCCCCTTCCTCAGCATCACTTCTATCCCTGCCTCTCCCTCCCCCAGGCTCCACTGGAAAGACTTTTCAGGAACTGCCTCTGATCGTGGGCTCGGCCACCGCCGGGCTGCTCTTTGTCATTGTCGTGGTCATCATCGCTATCGTCTGCTTCAGGTACCGGCTTTGCGGGGCTGGGGCACGGGGGGTGGCCAGAGCTGGGTTTGGGGACTGGCCCAGGCCATCTGCTCCCGAGGGACAGCTCTGCTCGATGGCTGCCGGAGCAGGAGCTCTCTGGCATGCACCCTGCTGGGATTTGGAAACTGGCAGCCCATGTCTTTGCCCCATCAGGAAAGGGATGGTTACTGAACACCTCCTCTCGTCTCCTTTGGGCAGGAAGCAGCGCAACAGCACAGACCCTGAGTACACAGAGAAGCTGCAGCAATACGGTGAGTGTGGGCCCAGCTCCCCCAGCTCCTGCCCCCTGCGCCAGCCAAGGGGCGGCCTTCACTAGCCAGGGCCCGGGAGGGACAGGCCACAGCCAGCCAAGCTGCCCCAGCACCTCTCACCCATGTTGCGTCCCTCCTGGTGATGACCCCTGTGCCCTTGCAGTCACCCCTGGGATGAAGGTCTACATTGACCCCTTCACCTACGAGGATCCCAACGAAGCCGTCCGGGAATTCGCCAAGGAAATCGACATCTCCTGCGTCAAGATCGAGGAGGTCATTGGAGCAGGTCAGTGCTGGAGCTGGGCACAGAGCCCGCTCCCACCGCCAGCTCCCGCCCTGCCGCGTGTCTCATCCTGCTGTCCTTTGTCCCCTCCCCTGCCACAGGGGAGTTCGGCGAGGTGTGCCGCGGGCGCCTCAAGCTGCCCGGCCGCCGCGAGATCTTCGTGGCCATCAAGACGCTGAAGGTGGGCTACACGGAGCGGCAGCGGCGGGACTTCCTGAGCGAGGCCAGCATCATGGGCCAGTTCGACCACCCCAACATCATCCACTTGGAGGGGGTGGTGACCAAGAGCCGCCCTGTCATGATCATCACAGAGTTCATGGAGAACTGTGCACTCGACTCCTTCCTGCGGGTGAGAACCCATCGCCTTCCACCCGGGGCTGGGGATGCAGGGCATGGGGGATCTGAGCCCCCCTTCGCCAGCCCTCCTCGTTGTCCTGCTGCCATCCCCAGGGCTGGACCTCCTGGGGTGGGGGGGAGAGGGGTGGCTGTAGGGACAGGGAAGGTGATGCCAGCACGTCGGGATCCCTTCCTGCTCCGTTTGGAGTGCTGCAAGCCCCTCTGACGTCTCTCCCCCGGCAGCTGAACGACGGGCAGTTCACGGTGATCCAGCTGGTGGGAATGCTGCGCGGCATCGCCGCCGGCATGAAGTACCTGTCGGAGATGAACTATGTGCACCGGGACCTAGCTGCCCGCAACATCCTGGTCAACAGCAACCTGGTCTGCAAAGTGTCCGACTTCGGGCTCTCACGCTTCCTGGAGGACGACCCGGCTGACCCCACCTACACCAGCTCCCTGGTACGGGGCGCTCGGGGCAGGATCCGGGGGTGGGGGGAGACCACCCCAGTTACCTGCCACATAACAGAGCCGTGTTTCCCTGCAGGGGGGCAAGATCCCCATCCGATGGACGGCTCCCGAGGCCATCGCCTACCGCAAATTCACTTCAGCCAGCGACGTGTGGAGCTACGGCATCGTCATGTGGGAAGTGATGTCCTACGGGGAGCGGCCCTACTGGGACATGTCCAACCAGGACGTAAGTGCTACCTGGGGACTGGGGGGTCCGGGGCGGGGGNCCAGGTGATTAACGCTGTGGAGCAGGATTACCGCCTGCCGCCCCCCATGGACTGCCCCACGGCGCTCCACCAGCTGATGCTGGACTGCTGGGTGCGGGACCGCAACCTGCGGCCCAAGTTTGCACAGATCGTCAACACGCTGGACAAGCTCATCCGCAACGCTGCCAGCCTGAAAGTCATCGCCAGCGTCCAGTCTGGGTCCGTGACACCCCCACCTCCAGCCGGGGCTCGCCCCAGGCCCGGGGAACACTGGAGAGGGGGTGGGATTAGAGACGTGGGAGGGCAGGGACAAGAAATCTCCCCCAGTTCCAGCTCTCTGTCCCCTGCTCCCTGTGACCCGTGGTTCTCTTGCCCTTTAGCATCTCCCAGCCCCTCCTGGACCGCACCGTTCCCGATTACACCACCTTCACCACTGTGGGAGACTGGCTGGACGCCATCAAAATGGGACGGTACAAGGAGAACTTTGTCAATGCCGGCTTCGCCTCCTTTGACCTGGTGGCACAGATGACCGCAGAGTAAGCAGGGGAGGGAGGGGGCTGGGGCACATCATCCCCTGGAAAACTGAGCTGGGGCAAGGGGGGGTGTCCCAAGCACGTAAAGGTCTGGGATTCGGCATTCAAGTCCCCCACGGGGTTAGAGGGAGCCAGGGCTTGGCAGAGGGCTGTAGTGAAGGGTCTCTTGGGGCAGAAGGGGCAGGGCCAGGTGCTGGTGTTGCTGCTGGCAGGGTCTGAGTCTTCCTTTCTCCCTGCAGGGACCTGCTGAGGATAGGGGTGACGCTAGCAGGGCACCAGAAGAAGATCCTGAGCAGCATTCAGGACATGAGGCTGCAGATGAACCAGACGCTCCCGGTGCAGGTTTGACGGCAGGGGGACTCCGCATTGGAACGGACCGAGGGAACCTGCCCCCACCAGGTTGGGTTTGCGGTGCAGCCCGGCTCCCCGTTTCCCCCTTCCCGCGGCGCTCCTCCGCCTGGGACAGTCGCCTGGGACAGGACGGGACGGGCCGCCCTTCCCGGGAGCGGAGGCGCTCGTGCCGAGAGGGAGCCCGGCTTTCCGTCCCGTGCCCTGGCGCGGCGAGGCAGCAACGCATCTTCATATTGAAGATGGATTATGGGACGGAGACGGCACATCCCGCTCCCCGCCCTCTCTCGGTGCTCATCGGTTTGAAGAGTTGTTCTGCTTCTTGGATTTCTTTTCACCCCGTTTTCCCCCCTCTCCGAGCCCTCACCTCCCCTCCCTCCCCGAGGCCACAGACTGTTGACCCCCTCCGCTGACTCCGTCAGACGCGGCCGAAGCCTTCCCTGACTCTGGTCCCCGCGGGGAAGCATCCGGGGGGAGGCCGAGCCGCCGACAGGGCCGGGGGGGCCGGCGGCCCCCAGACAATCACTCCTCTCCTCCTCCAGCCCCGCCGGCCCCTCCGCGGGGGGGTCTGCACTGGAACGTGTCCCAAGGGAAGGCTTCTCTCCCTTTCTTGGCTTTGCACGCCAGAACCCCACCCCCAGGAGATTTACTATGCAGGGAGTTAGGCAAAAAAAAGAAAAAAAAGAGAAAAAAAGAAAAAAAAAAAAGGAGATATATTAAAAAAAATAATAATAAAAAATAAGAGGGAGCAGAAAGGGGAGGGAGGGAGAGCAGGCGCCCGGCTCCGCATCTCTTACCCTCTTGGTTCTCCTGGCCAGCTCTGCACC
>VZTM01032491.1:11792-23062 GCA_013400555.1 Jacana jacana
ATTAAGTTATTAGGGAGACCAAGATTGCTTTACCCACTAGGTCATGGTAAATGAATGCAGATGCAAAGACTGTCAGTTGTGTCAATGGTGAAGGCTGTACCACACAGATTGTGAAAAATTAGAGGAGGGCAGGAAATAATTTATTTTTCTAACAACCTATTTCCCATTTACAACTTGTACCTGTTGAAGCTGAAAATGCTCCCCTTGTTTTGTCCTTTCCCTGCTGGCTGTCTCTCTTCTTTATTTGACAGATATTCAGCACTTGAGGACTTAAGTTCAGATGAGTATTATTAACAGCAACCTTTATGGTCCCCTGGGGATTAATTTTACTTTGTGTGTGTATGTTTTCACAATACTTTCAAGATGCTAGAATGCATATATATTTCTAGTAAAAAAAGTAGTTTAGACAGGCTGATTCATTTAGCTACCCAGCAGGATCTGATTGCTTTTCTAAAGCTAATTCCCAGTGAGTTTTTTCCTAACAGAAGAATACTACAGTAGCTATTGCTCTGAATGAAAGTAATTGTTTTCAAACAAAGAAATGAACGCAAATTTAACTTTTTTTCATATTCTTTAATACATTTTTCCAAGACACTCAAAGGAAGATATATTAATCAGATAGACATTTTGAAGCTATTGTTCATGCCATGACCTGTTTTCCAAGAACTAAAGTCTCTGTATTTTCTAAGGAAATGAAAAGATTGTTTGACCTATTCAGAGTCAGGCTGGTTTTTTTTGGTTAAAGTTTGTTGAGTTTGGGGTGGTGTGGTTGGTTTCCTTGCTTGATTGCAGCTGACAAAGCAAAAATACCCCTTTGTCCCTCTCTTCATGCTGTGTGTGAACTCTAGTGGAACTCTGAGCAGGTAAAACAGCACATTAAATGTGTTGCAGATGTGTTAATAACAAGCTCTTCTGTTGTTGTGGACTTTCTGAGCAGCAACTATGGAAAAGATGACAAGTATATGCTTTATACGGTAGTGGCATTTGAACGGTGTTTGATGTTCTCAAAATAAAAAGTGTTCTATTTTCATACTCTGAACTGCAGATTACACTTTCTTCTGTATTTATGGGTTGCACCTAGGCAAAATCTGATATAAATCAGATAGTAATGGTGGGTTTCATGGCAGATTCTGCAGCAAATTTAATAATCTGCCACCTCTTGGTTGAGAGGTAGTTGAGAGTCTTAAAGAGTCAAAGGTAACTCGACCAGAAAAATTTCATATAGCTCAGCCAAAGCATGCTTGTAATGCATGTGTAAGTAGGCCAGAGAAGAGTGGAAAAACCTGCAGGGATGAAGGACGTATTGCTTGCTTGCAGCACGCTTCTTGGTGCCTGGGGATGGACAGCCTACCCAGCTGATGTTCCTAAGCCAGGTTGTCCCTGAGTCACAAGAGGTTCAGGTTGAGGTATGTGGGATTCTCCTTTCACTTTCTGTCCTGATATAGGATGAGGAGGACGATCCATGCAAGTTCAGTCCAAAGCAAGACATAGAAATTTTTAGGATGACAGTCACATGAAATACCATTGAGAACAATTGCAAAGACAGTTTTGATCCTGTTTTTAATTCAGTGCTTTTGTCTTAAATGGTTCGTAGCTTGTCAGGACAGAAAAAAATGGCCTGAGAAAGTGTGGAGCAGTTGCTCTGACAGTCAATGACAGCAGCTTGACTGTGAGAGACCACAGTTTTAATCACCACTAACTTGTTTCCAGAGTTATTACATGAATTCTGTGGCCAGCAATATGGAGGTCATGGGAAAACTGGAAGTTCATTTTGATATTAAATTATATGATTCTGTATGAAGCTAAAGTAACAGAAGAAGTATGTATTTTCAGTACATAAGAATATCTTTAGAGGTTGAAATTGTTAGCACTTAACATTATTTAGTGGGTAAGTAGTGAATGCTGAGACAAACTTGGCAGATCCTAAAGGGTATCCCATCCGTTCCTGCCCCAAAATGATGCACACACTCTCAGAGATGCATCTTTATTCCAACACATTGTGTATTCACAACTATGTACAAAGTGAAGGTCCCAGAAAGAATGGACCCTCTGGAAGACACCAAGCAGTCCAAGGGACACAACCACAGCTCCGTCAAAGGTGAAAACCTCTTTCAGACTCTATAGATCAACAGTCCCATGAGCTGATGTTGCAGTCCCTCAAACTCACACAGTGCCTTGGTGTAGGCTTCTGGATCCTGCACCAGACATTGGAAGAGGTTGAATGGTTTAGCTTTTTGGATGGCAGGGGGCAAGATGATGTCCTTGGGCAAGCACTTGTTGCCAAGATGAAGTGGTCGAGGCGTTTCTTCTCTAGGCAGCTGTGCAGGTAAGATATAATATCCTGCAGCCAGATCCTGAATATTTCTTTCGTCCAGCTTGTCGGTTTCAGGGGCACAAGCAGGCAGTACATGGCATCATGCCCATAGGGATTCCAGCCTTTGAAGGCGCTGCCCACCCCAATGGCTGGCTGCAGCATTGGCAAGAAATTATGAGACAACCATTCCTGGAAGACACTGATGAGATCACCCACCAACTTTTCCACCTCCTTTCTCCCACAGACTACGCTCTGTCCTGAGTGCTGGATAACCTCCCTGATCCACTGCTCCTCGTCATGGGAATCTTCTTCATTTTCTTCTTTGTTCTCTTCCTCCTCTATGCTGCCACTGTTGGACCTCTTCTCTTTACTGCTCTCTGGCTGACTGATCTGTACTTGGGTGATCAATCCTTTCAGCCGCTTAACTAAGATTTCAAAGGTTTGCATTCGAGTAGTCACTTCCCCAGGATCTCTTGCGGCAAGGAATCTCTAATTCTTGAGAAGCAATGTTGAGAGGTATCCCTACTCCTGGTGGCCCACTGCAATGCAGGAGAGCTCAAGAGGCTCTTGAGCTGTTGACTGTTTCTGGGGCGTAAGATCGTTGACCTCTAGTCGTGTTTGCATAGTGACCACAGTTACCAGCCTTGCTCAAGTCCGCCCTTGGCTGTTGTGTTATTATCTGGCTCCCACAAAGCACCTTGAAGTCCTAGATGCCGCCCTCATGACTAGGTGCACCCCTTGTGACCGCTTCGGGTGGTTATCACTTGGTCAGGGATGTGATTGTGCTCTTGGTGCCTGGAAGACACCAATGGGTGGTGCTGGTGTATATCCTGGTGGTGGGATGGGGCCTGTCTGTGTCAGGACCTCTTTTGCAGCTCTGCTGCTGCAAGAGGACTTTTCTTCCAAAGAGACATTTCCCAAGGGTGATGATGTGGGTAGAGATTTTCCAGTGGGCAGCTCCCACTGACAATACAGCACTGTCTTGGCTGTGTCCAGCACATTCTGTTCTGTGCTACCGACTCCCTGAAGAGTGTCTGGGATGGGCAGGTACTCCACTCAAATCCCAGTGAACACACTGGGGGGCACATCAGCAGTGCCTTTTGCCTGCTGCCTGCCCAGCCAGAGCTGTCAGGGAGGTGTGTCGGCCCACATCAAATCACCACCGAAGTCATGACAGCGTGAACGGAAAGCAGTGCAAAAGTCACCTTGGTAGCCACTGCAGTTTTCACTGGCCAGGGTGTGCCAGGGAGACCATTGAGAGGAGGATGCTGCCACTCTTTCCTTCCTGTGTCCCACATTCTTCCCTCTTTTTCCCTGCAGTATGAAATCAGGTGAATGCCATCAGCTCCCAACAGACCCAGCTTCTCCAAGGCTGATCCACTATCACAGAAGCCAAAATCTTGAGTAGCAACTGTGCAGCCAGGCATTCAGCTGTTCAACACATCCCCTCCTCCCTGACCCCTCTTCCTCTGACTGGGAGGATAGAGGAAAACACCACCTGTGATCCTCATCCTTTGACCTTTGTCCCAAGGATCGTACTGCCTCCTTACATGGTCCTAAGTTGTCTCATCACGGTATCATTAGACCCTACATCTCATAGTAGGAATGGATGATCACCTGCAGGGTTCAGCAGTCTCTGAAACCTCTTAGTGATGCCGAGATTGAGTTCATGGTGGGCAGCACATTTCTCCAGAGAAATTGTCTCCATGGGTCCTTGCCATGCATCTCAGTGACTTCTGCAACACCTTGCATTATTTCTAGGTGTTCCATTCCAGGGGGCAGCTTTGTTGATCTTCTCTTAGCCAGAGTACAGGGTGTCCCTTACATGAGTCTTATGTGAGCTCTTGGTCATCTGAATAGCCAGATCTGGGTCCTAGCTCGAAAATCAAAGAGGGGAACTACCAGTAGAGATAAGCAGGATGCTTTTATGTGTAGAAGGTGGTTTGTGGAAACTGTTACTCTTCACAGTGCAACTTTGAAAAGTCAGGCACACAAAGTAGTATCCAGGGTGGGATATGGAGGTCATTATTGACAGAAAACCAGCATGAGTTGAGCAATCTTATCTGTGATCTAAGGAGTTGCACACATCAGCATCCAGACACTGTGATTTATGTTACTTTCTTCTCAACAAGAAGTGTGTGTTTTCCAGAGACAGCAGCTGACAAAGAGAAGCAGCTCATCCTACAAGGAATACCTTGTTTAGTGATGTGATTCACAGTATTTAATGCCAACACTTCAACAGCTAGGCTCCCAGTTGCCAAATAGAAAATTAGTGCTGAAGACAGAGTGTTTCCAGGGTTAGCAGCTGTAGAGAAGAGTGTGGAAATATGACCCCTCAACCTGAAAATAATGAAATAATCTAGTTTCAAAACCAATGTAAAACTTGTGATCATCTATTGTTTCGGGTCCCCACTGTGTTGTGTTCTGAATGATCCCAGTTTTTAATACCATCCACCAAGTTTTGCAAATTATACTTGTGCATGATCTCTATGTACATGTAAGCCAGACGGAGAGAGCCTTGTTCTCTCTGCTTCTTCCCATGAGATGATGGATGATGCCATCCCTTCCCTCAAGAGAATCAATGTCACCACTAAAGCTTGGTGTCTGTAAACTTGCTGACAGTGTACTCAATCCCACTGCCTATGTTGTGGATGAAGACATTATATAGTACTATGCCCAGTGGGGCCCCTTGAGAGGCACCACTCATTACTGGTTTCCACTTAGACATTGAGCCATTGCCTGTAACTCTTTTGATGTAGCCATTCAGCTTTCCTTATCCATCTAATATTCCATCCATGAAACTTGTGTCTCATGGATTTATCCACAAGAATGGTGATAAAGGCCTTACAGAAGTCTAGATAGATGACATTCATATCTCTCCTTCTCCATTGATGCAGTCACTATAATCTTAAATGATAGACAAAAAAAATATATCTACATCTAATTGTCTATTCAAACTCACAAATGGATTATTTTGTAAAGCAAAAAAATGTAACAATGTATTGAGGTCTAATCCAGTAACTTTTTTGATCATTAATTATAACATGTTAGGATTTCTGGAAATGATTATTTTTTCCTTTTTGACAAAGAAAAATGTGGAAATGAAGTTTCAGGGGGAAGAGGAATTTAGTTATGACTTCACAGTGCCTGTTATTTTTTAGAGGACCATTTACTTTCTCTTGTCTCCCCTTTCCTCCTGGCCCCTTCCTCCCTTAAGACATGACAAAAGTTCTACCATGTGAGTATGTGCAACCACAGGCTCCTTCCATGTATAATTCCACTATTTTAAGAAAATTATACATTACTGTCAGCTTTAAAAAACAGGAAGTAATCTGAGTGAAGCTCAGATGAACTAAAGGATAGCAACAGTGAAGACATAAGAATATTTGTGTGACCACCACAGAGCATGGACTCAAAATAGATAAGAGTTTGGGATTGTAGAGAACTCACTATTTAATAAATAGATCCAACTCTTTTGCATTTTAGTTGTAGCCTTTTTCTCTCTTTTGTGTATCACAGTGTGTCTCATTCCTGTTTTTCATTAAGTTCTTGTTTCTGGTACATTCATTAGGGATAGAATTATTAAAAAACCTACATGACATAAATTTCACTGACTTTGTGGGTTGTGTGTCAGAGCCAAAAAAGGGCCTATGTGCTTAACAAAATATGGAGGTAAGCTTAGACATATAAAAATTTCAATCCTGGCATCATTCTTATGTCATCTGCACTGGCAGACATGCCCTGCCAATATTGCCCTCAGTAACTCCCTTACCTTTGACATAATCAAATCATGACGCACTTTCACATCTCTGCAAGACATGTGAAACTATCATTTCATTGCAAAAGAACTGAAAGGCTTGTCCCTTGCCTTGTTTGTAAAAAATAAGCTGAAATGTAGGCATTTGCTCCCATTTTTTCATATTGGGAATTATCTTCCTTTGCACTGATTGTGAAAATTATTCTGAAGTTTCAATGGAGACTCCATGGACCAATTAGATTTGTTTGAATCATGAGCACTGGATTTCCTCTCTAAAGCTTCTTCTATTCATTTACAGGGCAGGTAGGTGGAGTATGAATGAATGTAATGTTAATGAAAATTCCCACGTAGATTTATTTGAAATTATACTCCACCTCAGAAATACCATTCATGTTTGTGAGTTGTGAGTCACTACATAGAATAAGGAAGATCTTTTCCAGGGGAAAAAGAAACCAATACCATTTGGGGAAGAATAAATAATCATAGAACCACCTCACCATCTGGCAGTTGTCCAGTTTCCCACCTGCGGTGTGAAAATCATACACTGTAAACAAATCAACAAATACTTCTTGTTCACTGTTAGCAGCTCCTTGCAGAGGTTTAGAATGCAGGCAATGAACTTTGAAAGGTTTCCTGCAAGCATGAGTCTCTCCATGGAACCCATCTTTTTAGTCCTGGATGTGTCTCTCTGCAGTTTCAACAAAGGTCTGTAAAAGTTATATCTGCTATGCTTTCATAGAATCACAGAATTGTCAGAGTTGAAAGGGACCTCTAGGGATCATCTAGTCCAACTCCGCTCCTAAAGCAAGAATTGCCCAGAGCGCATTACTCACAACTGCATCCAGGCAAGTCTTGAAGGCCTCCAGAGAAGGGGACTCTACAATCTCTCTTGATATTCCTCTCTCCAGACCTTTCCACTTGTTTCCAGGGTCTGGGGTTCATGGGAGACAGTTTTAGCAGTGAAGACCAAAGCAAAGAAGGCATTCAGTAGCTCTGCCTTCTCTGTGTCTTCCACCACTAAGGCATCCACCTCATTTGTGAGCGGGCCTACATTTTCCCTAGTCTTCCTTTTTCCACTGATATACTGAAAGAACTTTAACTGTAGTGGCCAAGTTCAGCTCTGCTTGAGCTTTGGCCCTTCTAATTTTCCCNGGCTCTCTCTCCAGCTGTGTTAGGAAGTTTCTTCCACACACTCCAAGAACGTCCTGGACTGTTCCCTCTCTTCTGTGTTGTATTTCCAGCAGACATCTGGGAAGTTGAAGTTTCCCACAAGAACAAGGACAAGCGATTACGAGACCTGTGCCAGCTGCTTATAGAATATTTCATCAATATCTGCATCCTGGTTGTGGGGTTTGTAGCAAGCTCCCACCATGATGTCTGCCATATTGGTCTTCTTCTTGATTCTTACCCATAAACACTCAACATGGTAATTCACATTCTTAAATACCAGGAATTGAAATCTGTCCCTAACATAGAGGGCCACCACACTGTCTCTCCTTCCTTGCCTATCTCTTCTGCAAAGTTGGTAGCCATCGATTGCATTACTTGAGTTATGTGAGCTCTCCTACCATGTTTCTGTGATGGCGACTATGTCATTGTTTTCTTGCTGTATAATGGCCTCCAGCTCCTCCTGTTTGTTGCCCAAACTGTGTGCATTTGTGTAGATGCACTTCAGCTGGGCTAACTGCCCTGACAATTTTCTGGGGGGACAAATCCCATTTCCCACCTGACTGAGCTCAGAGACTTCTGTAGATGCCAGCCTATTGTTACCCATCTTTACTACTGCATGATTCACCATTCCCCACCTCCTTTAAGACCATGGACTGCAAGATCTTGCTAGTACTTTTACGCACAAACACTGGCATGCTGTTCCCAGGCTCCACTTTACTAATCCCATTTTCATCCCCATTCCCCTTCAAACCCAAATTAAAGCCCTTTCAATGAGCCCTGCTAATTCTTCTTCCAGGATCCTTCTTCCCCTTCTGGTTAGGCTTTCCCCACCTGTTGCCAACAGGCCTGGTGTCCTGTAGATCAACCCGTGAACAAAGAAACCAAAGTTCTACTTGTTGCACCCATCTTGAATCAAGAATTAAACTGCTGGCTCTTCGTGTTTATGCCCTTGTATATCTCTGCAATTACTGGGATAGAAGAGAACACTACTTGTGCTCCTGATCCCTTAACCAACTGTCCCAGGAACCTAAAGTCTCTCTTCATTGCCCTTACACTTCTGGTAGCTACCTCACCACCACCTACCTGAATTATAATACTAACTTTTAAATAATATAAGCCAAAAGGCACACAGCTAGCTCTTGAATTTCCTAAGGCAAGACAAAAAAAAATCAGCTGAGAATTAATATGGCCTCATTATGTGGATAGAGTGTCATTTAATTTTAGAGTAAAAGAACTGCTGCTTTTATTTAGAAGATTGATGTGAGACTGCAGGCACACAATCCACAGATTCTGTTTAATTTATTTTTCACTTTTTGAAGGACTGCCTAGAAACATATTGAATTTAATCTTCCAAGATCAAACTTTGTTCTATTCCCTGTTATAATTTAAAATACAGAAAATAAAAATTTTAAAAAAAAGAACATGCTGGGTGAACATATAAAAAAAAATTCATAATTTTGATCACATTAATCATTAAGTTTACACAAACCACTCATAATTTGTTTTTCCTTAAATTGTATACATTGCTTGTTTTTTCACTTTAGAAAATTAATATTTATTGGTTAGGTAAGTGTTGTGCCATTTTGCTCTGCTCATTCTTTTTTATCAAAGCAGTGCCATTAAGAAAAAGTGATGAAAAAATTGGAACTGAAAGTTCCCGTTTTTAATTATATTCCTTTTAAGTTAAGTAACAAATACCACCTGCATGAGGTAATAAATAGCAAATAGCTACTAAGTTTGTACGTAACTACTAAATAGGATGCAACATATCTTCTTTTGCTGTCATGGAATCTATAAATATTGTCTAACCTACCCTGGTTTATTTTTTGGCATGTTATGGATTTCCAGAAACTGCCCTCTGAACCTTGATTATATATAAATAGGACCTAATGATTCATGACTTGGGAGTCCTGGTGCACAACAAATTGACCGTGAGGCAGCAATGTGACCTTGTGGCCAAGAATGCCAATGGCATCCTCGGGTGCATCAACAAGAGTAAGACCAGCAGGTCCAGGGAGGTTATCCTACCCCTCTACTCTGCCCTGGTGAGGCCCCATCTGGAGCACTGTGTCCAGTTCTGGGCCCCAAAGTTCAGGAATGATAGGGAATTGCTGGAGAGGATACAACAGAAGACCACAAAGATGATTAGGGGCCTGAAGCATCTCTCTTACAAGGAAAGTCTGAGGGACTTGGGTCTTTTTAGTCTGGAGAAGAGAAGGTTGAGGGGTGATCTGATCAATACCTCTAAATGGTGGATGTCAAGAGGAAGGTGCCAGTCTTATTGTAGTGGTGCCCAGTGACAGCACAACAGGGAATGGGCCCACAACTGTACAGAAGAAATTCCATCTAAACATGAGTAGGAATTTCATCACTTTGAGGGTGGCAGAGCCCTGGGAAGAGGCTGCTCAGAGAGGTGGTGGAGTCTCTGTCTCTGGAGACATCCAAAATGCACCTGGACAAGTTTCCTTGCAACCCGCTGTAGGAGGATGTGGTTTGGCAGGTGGGTTGGACTAGCTGGGTCCCTTCTAAGCCCATATCATTCAGTGATTCTGTGTAACATCGCACTTCACAAAGCAGAAGTATTTCAGTCCCACGTTTTCTCCTCAAAAAGCAATCAGCAGAAACTTCTAAAGTTCTCTTATTCTTTTTAACATTGTTCTGTTTTTATTGTAAAATAAAACTCTTTAATCCATAATTAATAGTGGCATATCCTGACATTTAGAGGGTGAAGCAATGAAGGCAAACACTTTAAAAAAAGTTAAAGAAACTTGTGTGGAAATCGTTAAAACAATTGTTACACGGTTCAAATTCTCTAACACGTTATTATTCTGCTTACTTTTCTACTTGCTTTATTGTAAGAAATAGGTATAAATGACCTGTAAAGAGTAACATTAACTTGTCAGTGGTAAGTCATAATATTTTATTTAGTCTTGATTACAGCTAGAACAATATATTCAGAAAAAATATATTTGTAATTGTTAGCCAGGTTTATAACCATTACAAACCATTACTGTAGTGGCTTCCATGCTTTCCTCTCCTAAGCTTAGATCGTTTGCATATGTGAAGAAATTGGGCTTTTTTGCATGGTCATCATATGAAAACTTTTTATTCCAACACATCACAGTGAATGAACAGGAATGTGAGCAAAGCACATTTACAGGGAGTGGTTTCACACTTTCGTAACCATCCTATATAGCTATATACAAGTACTTCTCTGTGTTTATTAATTTCATTTTCCCCTGTTGCATTAAATTGTTCGGGGGTCTTGCATACAGTTTGACAGGTTTTATATAAAGTGCAAATTTACTGTCAGTCTTGCGTGAACCAAATGATGCTTTTCAGTGCCTTATTTTTTTTAATTTTTTTTTTACGTTTTGTAAATTAATAGAAACAGTGAAAATATTTAAAGGTAATATAGAGCCTGACTTGGTGGAACAGAGTTTCATCCAAAAATAGAATTCTTGTATGCAGCTTTAAAAATATCTTAAAGAATAGTCTTCAAGGAAGAAAGCTGATGTGCACTGGCTAGCTTGCTGTACCCCTTAAGTTAGTTAATTTAAAAATCTCCTTTTGTACATGTTTTTAGTAAAAATGAAGAAAATGTAAGTCTGGAAATTTTATTTACAAATGTTATCTCAATAATTTCAGCTTGTAAAATGCACAATAATTTTCTTGAGATCTTGGCTGTATGACACTTGTCGAAAAAGGAGACTGCTTATAGGGGAAGAAAAAATATATGTGCTGTTAGTGAAAGGAAACAAAACTTTCACATGAATCCATAGAAACAAAGGAAACGTAAAAGGTCACACCAGCCAAATGATGACAATATTGAGATTCTTTTGAAACTGGAGTGTGTCTTATGGTACTCTCCATGTGAATCTTCAGCACAAGATTCTCTCTTCTAAATGGGCCCTTAGAATATATGGCAAAACCCTACTTACCTTTTTAGACTTTGGAGAAATAAGAGAGTAAGGAGAGTGACAAGTAGTGAGAAAGTGCAGAGAAAGAAAATTGGTTTGCATTACTTAT
>VZTM01032492.1:0-55976 GCA_013400555.1 Jacana jacana
TTTGTGGCCTCCTCTGGACTCGTTCTAACAAGTCCATGTTCTTTCTGTAAAAAAACATTTTAGGAGTCTGCTGGGTGTATTTCGCTACCTGTTTTTTTGTATGCACAGTCTTTCTGGTGTACTGGTTGTGCAAAAGTAAAGAGACCAGGCTGGATGGGGCTTTGAGCAACCTGGTCTAGTAAGAGGTGTCCCTGCCCATGGCAGGGGGGTTGGAACTAGATGATCTTCAAGGTCCCTTCCAACCCAAACCATTCTATGATTCTGTGGTTCTATGATTTAGACCCCAGTCAAAGCAGTCACGAATCATTCTTACATTGCTGTGGTGATACCCTTTGCACTGCCAAGAAGTGGATTCAGAGTGTGATTCTTTCCACCAGTGCAAAATTTCCCTGTGCTTTTGTTTCACCCAGCACAGCATTTACGTTAAGCCTTTGACCAGAACCAAAGTTTTCCTTCTTGAACATAAAGGGAAAATAAAACAGTGAAACAGAATTCCAGTCTTGAATTCCCTGGATTCCTAAAAGCACCTTCTGGATAACTGCATCGTGTCACTGGTTTGAGATACCAGCTGTCTTACACTGCCAAGATATTCAAAGATTGAACTCCTGATGAATTAACGTGTCTTGCTTGATCTTTCAAGTGTCTGTACTGTGCTATTGGATTTCATCTTAAACTTGTAAACGCAACTACTCTGCTACAGTTTATTCTTTAAAAAAACCCACATTCCTGTCATATCATTCATTTTAAACCAAGAGTCTAATAAAGTCCCTTTGTAGCAATTAGTATCGCAGTGATATAGACAGAGCTGACAATTGTTCTTTGCTCTTTTCTATGATGGCACAAACCTGGTGTCAGTTTACCGTAATCAATTACTAAAGACTTATGGTAAGTTCAAGGGAAAGCAGGATTTGATGTTTTAATGGTTTTATATGTATTATGAAACAGTTCTGTAAAAAGTAAACATTTTGTGCTAGAATTATTTGAAGTGAAAAACACAAATCAGGCTTTTTGGCTCCTGAGTTTTATGTTCTACCATAAAGGAATCAAGTCACTTTGCTTTTACCTACTACTTTAAATAAAAGGTAGGAAATATGAATTCCTCTTTTAAAAACCTTAAAGTGTAAGACTGCTGCTCTCCAGTGTTCACTTAACTTGCAGTGAGCTAGACTTGAAAGGTCACAAGGTAGCACTGAATCATTATCTATTTGACAGAATTAAGGGATAAGGGGGAAAAAAGTCAAGGCTATATTTAGCTGTGAAATTTATGGCCACGGTAGCATTTGGCCAAATGCAAGTGATCTGCTAAAAAAGCTGAAAGGCAAGGATATCTATCCTTCATGCATCTTTAAAACACCACAAGGCAAGATGTTGGGAAGAAGTTAATCTTACCTTCAAATAAAAGATTTACTCAAGCCTGTGGCAAAGAATTTAAATGTTAACAGATCAATTTCTCTTGCAGAAATACAATTCTACTGATTCTTTTACATTTATTATTAATTCACAGGCAAGGCTCCATAGAACAGGCAATTTAGGATGGGAGCAAAACAATTTATCTTTGTATAAGGCGACCATGAGAAACTATACAGCCCTTAAGAGCTTCTGTGTGGCCTCAGAGTTGTAAGATTAGGCTGCTGTAAGTAGCCAAAGACAGTCAAGTCACTGTGTCTCCTGTCACACTTCCCCTAACCTGCAGGGAGGAAATTGCTTAAGCACTTTATGAATAGCTGTGTGTGTGTATAAGGCTGTATATCAGGATGCTTTTTTAAGGAAAAGCCAATTCAAAGGAGGTTTGAACATGATGAGAACTAGGGTCACTTTGATAGATTGTAAAATAAGTACCATAATCCAAATTTCTTTCCCGGGGTGGTTCTGTCCCCTGCACTGGTGCTCCCTGTCCTGGATAGACAGTTTCATTATTTTCATAGAAGTTGATTTTCTGAAGGAGCCATGGCCAGTAAAGCACATTACCTTCCAGAAAGCTGGAAGACAAGTCTCAACACATGCATGCAAATTCTGATCTCAGCTCTGCTCAAAGGGAATTTCTGTGGCTTGTTGATGGGACAGACCTGGAGACCTGCATCGTTAAGCAATGGGTGCTGTGCTATAAACTAGACAGAGCTTTTTGAAAGCCTTACAGATGATAGGGTTTTTTCCTTTCATTGATGCAGACTGTGAACCCCAGTTTTGCTCATAAAACAGACGTTAAAATAAAATCTTACATGAGAACATCTTTTTTCCCTGCAGAAGTCTCCATGTTGGCCCACAGCATGGAAATGTCACACACTGGCAGCAGCAGCATGGAAGGCTCACCAAACAATTTCCTTATTCTTTGCAGAAGCAGGGGAACAACAAGCATGTGAAGAAATAGGATTTGTTGGTCAGAAAAATTAAATTCGCACTGCTGGTCATCTTAAAGTTGTGGGGGAACAGGAATCATGGTTGTCTATTTTGGACCAAAATTACACAGGATTTCTTTTTGTTTCTTCTAACGTCCTTGCTATAATACCACATTTAGTCTTTCAAGAACGAGCATACCAGCAATCCCCAGAAATTGGTGATATTGTTTCTCTGACATCATAGCAATTTGTTTTATGTCTGCCTTGTCTCATCGCATTTCCTTTGTATTGGAAGAATTTTGCTGACTGGATCCCCAACAAACTGAATCCTGGTGGGCAAGTTTTCCATATCTGTATTTCTTCCCATTATATACCAGACATAAAACTTTCCCTCACCTGACAGACATACTTTACTGTTTCTGCATGGTTCGCAATGCACAACTGTAGAAATAATTTCTGGATACTCTGTTAAAGGAAGTTATAATTAGGTTAACAAAAGAATTATTGAAATAGTCACTATTGTTACATGGTGCTCTTTCTATGGGCAAGTATATGTAGAAAATTAATATAAAGGCTTTCATTGAATACTTTGAGTGCTCTTCTACCTCACACTTTTCCTATAGAAAAAGAAAATCACACTGGATAAATGCATCTCTTTTTTTCTGAAAGTGTAGCAATGTGTCCACATGACAATATCCTAATAAAAGAGAGAGCAGGGAGGTCACTCATGAACAAGCTCTATTGCTATAGCACAGGGACATTTAGTAGGTTGGCATATGTGGCTTTGTTTCCAGATTATAACTATTATATGATGTGAGTTTATATGACACCATTTCAAAAATTAAATGGAAAATATTCAGTTCCTGGTTGCATGGACATCCAGAAGCCCTAAGGTTTTCCAGAGAGCCTGAAAGCTATAGATTTAATAGTGCAGGAAAAAAACAGGTGTAGTATACATCCAAAGTAAGAAAAATAGCTTTCCTCTTTCAGTGTAGTAGATCAACTATAAGCCAAGTTAAGAAATGTGATGGTAATAGAGTTTTGAAAAAGCCTTTTGAAAGGTAATTTTTTTAAGCAAAATATCGTATCTTACTGAACTTAATTTAGTTTCTTTACACATGTCCTACCCCTGTTGTCCCACATCTGGGTTCTTCACCTGGGGTGCAAGCCAAAAACACTCAGAGAAGAGGTATTTCCAAGTTTATTCCACTAATGCACAGAAATGGGGTGCTCGTCCCAAAATAGAAGCCCACCTTAATTTCAAAATTTCCCCTTTTTATATACTGATTATTACATATTCTAATAATTAATACGTATTGTTATTCTCTTTAAAGATTGGCTGAGATTTCTTTACTTCATATCTAAGTTATTATGCAGACTCTGCTTTCTTCTTCCCTTGTTCTCTTTTGAGTAGGTGGTATCATCTGGGGGGGGTGGCCAATGAGTTGGTGGTCATGATTTCTCCCTGCCAAAATTGCCTTTTACCTACTGCTCCTCTCATCTGGGAAGTTCCATATGTTTTTATCACTTTGCTGACCAGACTTGCAGTTCATCACTCTCTTGACAGGAATATCCTGCTTATGAACAAAGCCATATTGTCTAGTAGTTGGATCTATAATTTATTCTTCAGTAAATCATCATGCCTAGTTACTATTTCTCTATAAATGATCAAATAGGGTTGGGGCCATATAGAGAACTTTTAGCAGCAGCAGCAGGTTCCCTTGGTTGCTTTGATTATGTGTTATATTTCATTTTTCTAGTTAATATCAATTTTACTACAACACCCCTGTACTGGTAGAACAGAAAATTATTTTTACAACTGGAAAGCTTAGAAGTACCACTCTACACCAGCTTTCAGGAACAAGAGGGGTGCCAGTGTATTTTGAATACTGATTTAATTTGAGAATCTGAAGGTTAGTGCTAAGTAGAAGTAATTTAATCCTTGCTTGGGAGAAAGATGCTTTTTTTCCCCTCACGTCTCTAGAAAATGAGACCCTGCCCTGCTATTTATCCTTTCAACATTTATCAGGTGTTGAATTGTACTCAGTTCAGACTGCCACACCCAATTCAAACACATGGTCTGTGTTGAGAGCTGAGATCTTCTTTCCAAACAGAAGACCACCACAACTGTGTTACACCTGTACTGATCCCATGAGTTTATATCATTTCAGTTCATGATTCTTGAATTGCCTTTTTACTTTATTGCAAATTCAGATGTTGGCATCGTCTTTCAGAGACAAACTAGGCAAATGCCACCCCAGTGCTCCCTCCTTCCCCAGAACTTTCCCTTGAGAGGGAAGAAGCTGCTGCCCTCGTCACATCCCCCTCCATGCTTTCTCTACACACATTCCTGTCCTTCATCTACCTCTGTACTCCATTTGCTTACCTTGCACTACCCTCCTCTTGTATACTGTATTTCTGCCATGCCATATGTCCTCACACATCTTTCCAGCCTGTATTTTGCAGTTTCCAAATTTATTTTTTTTGTGGGCTCCTTGCAGGTCCATGGCCATTCCCTCCACTCAGCACCTCCCTGGTGCCCTTTCTTGTTGCCCACCCACTTCTGTGCCCCTTTGTTCCCTCATCATGCTTGATTTCAAAGATTAACTGCAGCTTGTAGAAGCATATTCCACCTGCATTAGGTACCCACAGCCCTTCAGCTCTGGCAGCACAGGGCCCAAGATTGTCTAGAAACTCAAGTGTCCTTCAGGGGTTCTCAAAGACTTGCAGCATATAGTAACCACCCAGAGGCTGCCATGGCCCTCTAGGTAAAGCAGCCCAGCCCAAAGACATCTGCCGGCTCTACAACATTTCATTTCACTCCATTATGGTTTGAGAAAACCCGTAACAATTTATTGTTGTTTTATTCCACATCCACATGTAAATCTTTCAAGTAAATGTTACATGGTGGGATTTTTTTGTCTAATACTATGGCAGAAGTTTGGGGTTTATGTCTATTTTGTAATATTTACCGTGACAAAGGGTAACCTGACAGCTTAAGGTAGGGCAAGACATGACATGTATGCTTTGAGTCTTAGTTTTGAGCTAAGATGGCACTGGCCATGAGCCCTTTTGTGGGGCTGAACCTCAAGACTCTGTTTCGAAATAGAATCCTTCTCCCCTAAGACTTTTGATTGTTTATGTTATGGGCTTTTGTTTCTACTACTCTGTAAAGTATAGTGCTAAGTCTTCGCAGGAAGTGTGAAGATATGCCACCTCCAGAAGCATGGAGTACCAAATGTGTGTTCTTTAAACACATCAACAAGATCAGGAAACAGCTGCAGGGACCGGATCGCAGAACACAGCCAGGCTAAATGAACAGCCACCCTCCTGATAGAAGTTCTTCATTAGCTGACGAAGCCAACTTAAGCCTACTACCTCCAGTTTTAACTGCATATCAGACATGAGAAGTCTAATTCAGGCAAGCTATAAATTGCACTACATGCTCATTCTTTGTCATGATCTCCAATCTGTTCCTCTGGTGAAATCTTGGAATTATTTCTTTCACTACTATATTAAGCCCAGAAGATGGTATGGATTTTTCTGCAAGTAATGATCCATTTTACAGGCTTATGAATCTGTATAAATGCTGTATTATCAGACTGCAAGGTCTACCTTCTAAAATGACATTTTCCACAACCTCTGGTGCTCCAGAAGACAATGTGTCTGCTTAGGCCACATACACTTCTTGAGGAAAAATAGGATTTCCTACTGCAGTGCCATCCTTGACATTTTCCAGGGGCTTTAGAATTAAATATAGCCAGCCTTGCAATGAAGCTGTCTCAGTCCTGGATATTCCATATTTAAATGTTCCAGAAAGTTAGCTTCAAGATGTAGTAAGCCTATTCAGTGGCACCCACAAGGTCAACTGTATTTTCCAGTATGTATTAAAGTTAGGAAAAGCTTTATTAAGCTGTCTTACCCTGCTAAGATCAAACCCAGTGGCAGGTAGCTCTGTAGCGTGTGCACGGAAGGACCATGAACTTGCTGGGAAAGGAGAGCACAGCATGGAGAGGGACATTTGCACAGAGATATATTACAAATTGTTTCTGCTCTATTCTCTAGATGTTTTTGCCCTGCAAGGATCTCCTCCAGTTGCTTGTTTAGTACTTAGGGCACCACAGGGCTGTGGTCTGCATTTCCCTACCTTGCCAGTTTACACCAGTGAGAAATTTCTCTCTCAGCAGCAAGGACAAGCAACTATTCTGAATTCCTTTCACCTCTGGCCTCCTGCAACTCCCTTCCCATGTTCCTAACACCATGCTACATTTGTAGAAATGGGTCCTCTGCATTGCTAAGCCAGGAGACTGTGATTCGTAATTTCTATTAGTCCCATTTTACTGGCTTTCAGATGACTTAAAAACAAGATTTTAAAACAGAATTAAGATTTAAAAACTGAGTGTCCCTAAAGTGCTGTTTCTTAAGCCTAGGGAAAAAAAGAAAAAAAGAAAAAAAAAAAAAAAAACCACCCCAAACCCCAAAACCACCACCACCAACAAAAAACCCCACAATAATCCACACAAAGAAGGAGAGGATACAGCCTTTCAGTACCTAAAGGAGGCTACAGGAGAGATGGGTAGGACTCTTGATCAGGGAGCAGAGTGACAGGACAAGGGGTAACAGTTTTAAACTGAAAGAGGGGAGATTTAGATTAGATCTCATGAAGAAATTCTTTCCTGTGAGGGTGGTGAGACACTGGCAGAAGTTGCCCAGAGAAGATTTGTATGCCCCATCCCTGGAGGTGTTCAAGGCCAGGCTATATGGGGCTTTGATCAATCTGGTCTAGTGGGAGGTTTCCCTGCCCATGGCAGGGGGTTGGAACTCGATGATCTTTAATAACCCTTCTAACTCAAACCATTCTATGATTCTGTGATTCTATGATATATGGCAGCTGACACTAACAAGGGACAATTTCTTGTCCATTGTTACGCATACATTTAGTTTCTTCTGGAAGAAATTGTGTTGAATAAAAAAAAAAATTACTCTTCTAGCATATCAAGAAGGTATCATGTCCAGTTTTTTCTTTAATACAGATTTTACATTTGTAAATACCTTGCAAAAGAATTTTCTGACCATCTTTATTCAGAAAAAGTAGTCGCCAAATTTTGATATTTGGCAGTATTTAAAGGAATGTTCAACTGAGGTTTTCAATCGTCTTGTTATACTGTTGGAAAGGAAAAAAAAAATCTAAAAAATTATATGACCCATGCTGTTCCAAATCCGGTGATAGTGAAGCCTGTCTCTGCTCCCCAAGAAAAAAATTACTCTTGTAGGGCCAGGCCAGGCATCAAACCATTACAGAAGTCACTTCCTTCAGAAAACTCATTTCATAAAGCAGTGTTCGAAGAGAGACGATGCTAAGATTTGCCTTGAATTTTTGAGCCTCGGGGTGCATACAGCAGCAAAGTTCAGACACCCATCGTTGATATCAACAACCTTGGGTATTCCAAAATCTGCAGAACCATGATTCTAAAACCAGTAATTGATACTGTCTCCCTGTTTCTCTCCTTCAAGAGTTCACCAAATTCTGAAGCCTTGGCAGCGATGCGGACTGGAATGACACTGCTTACAGGGATAGATAGGCTGCACTCATTTTTTAGGCATTTTAGTGCAGGTCAGTGTGATTCAACTTTAGAAAAATGATTATGCTTATTTTTAAAGAGCTTGTGGTCAGGTAGTTTCAGAATGCTACGAACATCTTTGTGAAGGTAACAGAGATGTTTCAAATCACTTAAGAACAAAAGACAAAAGGATTGCCAAGGAAATAATGAGCTAGAAAACGGTGATGGCCTGACCAACTTCTCCTATTTTATGTTCCCACCAGTGTTCAAAGAACCAAAAATAGTTCTTTAAAGATCGACCATTCAAAAGTAGTTTTTTGGCATATCTGATTTCTTTACAGGTTTATTAGCCAAATTAGTCCTTTAAAATTCTGGTCTTGGGAGCAGAAAAAATGGATAAACACAGCACTTTTCCTAAAGTTTGTGCTGATTACACCCTATGCATTTATATTTACATGTTGGTGGACTTGGTACTCATCCTTTGTCAACACACCCTAAAAGAATACTGACAGAGTTGGTGTACATGTGTATATTTAATGTGTGTTGCCTGCCTGGCTGGACAGGAAGACAGTAAAACTGCCATGAACTCTGTCCCTCCAGTTGCTAGAGGTGTGATGGTGGGCACTGTGTTTGCCCCCAGTCCTTCAAAATTGTCTTGACAAGACTGGCAGCCTAAGTCACGTCTGCCTGACCTCCCATCCCCTGTCCTGCACCGCTCTCCCTGCAAAAACCAAAGACTGTGCCCCACAGGGGACTTGAGGAAGCACAAACATTAGAAGGCATCATAGTACAGGGTGAAGACATGGGATAGTCTTCTAAGTCCCAGTTCATCTCTGCTGGAAGGACCCCAGGCAAGTGAGGGATTGCAAGTGACTTCAGTTCAGTGGCACAAGGAACTCCAGCTCATTTTCAGACCAAAAGCACCCTAAACAAAACTTCAGAATGAGAGAAAAAGCTGAAAAATTAAATCAGGATTAGTTTCTAGAATTTCCTGCCAAAATAGAATAATTTAACTTGGGACTGTCCCGGTTCCAGGAGGGACAGGGTTAATTCTCCTAGCAGGGCACAGGTATTCCATCCAGTGTTAGCCATGCCCAGGGGGTAGTGGGGAGCTGGCTGGGAAGGGGAGGGGGACAGGGATTCGGGGCGCGGTTGGGGTGCAGTCGGTGAGCGGTTGGCATCATAATCGTGTTTTTAAACTTCTTTATCCGTGTTTGTTACTGGGTTGTTGTTCTGTTAAACTGCCTTTGTCCCAGCCCACGAGTTTTGCCTTTTTCTTCTGATTTTGCCCTCCTGGCCGTGGATGGGCTCAAAAGAGAGGTTGCCACATGGTTCTTTGTTGCCGGCTGAGGCTAAACCACGCAGGGACATACCACCACTAGCAATGACTGAGCTCCTCCAAGTGCAGATAATTGCTGAGTAAAACAAGAAACCTGTGGATGATGATGGTGAAAGGCCAAACCTGTGTGTAGACAGGAGGAGCTGGTAGGAAAAGCCTATGACCTTGGCAAGCCTGGAGATTTGGTCCTTAGGACTTCAACCCACCTCACAGCTTTTTGAAGGAGCAGTGAAAATGGAGGTGTAGTGTGGTTTGCCCTGAAATTCTGCTGGTATCTTCTTATTTCTGGAGAATACCTTTTTGGGGGGTTGTTATTTCCTATGGGGAGGATACTCCTCGGTGAGTTTCTAACTGGCTGTCCTTGCACATGTGCATACATGGGTGGGAGACCCCATTGATGGCACCACTGGTTTGCAATGGCATGGCACCAGATTGCATCTGGGAATCTGAGTCATAGTTCACAGAAATGTGCACAGCCTGGAGCCTGATTCTGAGAAGCTGGGTTTGTTTTATTGCCCACAGTTTGCTTAGCCCTGGCTAAAGAAGGTGCAGGCACGTTCCTTCTCTGTATTCAGTCTGCTCTTCTTTGGTTTTTCAAGGTAATGTCTTTATGGCCTTTCATTCAGCATGAGATTTTGACTCTAGGTAGCATGTTTTCTTTCTAAAGTGATTGCCTACTGATTATCACCTTACATCCTGAAGTAAAACATGGCTTTTCCTTGTGTTGTATGACAAAATCTGTGTTTCTCCCTCAGTATTACTGGCCAGAGGTATAAAGCTTATCTATTTTTTGCAAGCAGCCTTTCATCCCTCCAGTTCTTGCATCGCCACAAAACCGATAAGTGCCTCTTTACTAAGGAGCCTATTAATTAAAATAGTTAAACATTTACTCTATTTATCTGAATGATTTGCATTACTTAAATTAGGTCCATGCTGGCATATCTTTTTGAGTGCAGTCACATGCTGGTATAAAACACGTTTTTAAAAAAACAGTTTGGATCAATAGATTTGCATCTCATGCAATTATTGCAGTAAGTGCAAAGCAGGACACTCCTGAGCTTGAACAACAGTGTTTAAGTCTCTAACAGCAGAAAAGGCAGCGGGAAATCTTGCTCGGTGGGCTAAAATTGGAAATTAATTAAGGGAGTCGGGAAGCTTTAATTTACACAGTGTGACTAGGGCTTCAGCCAAGGCAAGACATAGCATTTACTTTGCCCCAACACTTAGATGTCTTTACAGCTTGACCAAATGACTTTTATTTTCTTGCTTTATCGATGTGTCCTTTTTCCTTCTGTTATTTTGAAGCCAGCATTGGCAAGGACAACAAACAGACTTTGCAAAGAAGCTGCCAAAATGACACTATCCAAAGTGAAGTGTGTACCTTTTTCCTCCGTATGGATTAATTTCAGTCTAATGGAATGAATCCCAGTAATCAAACAGCTTGTTGTGAAGGTCATCCCATATTGCAACATTTAATTAACAGCATATATATATATATATGTATGCCTGTGTATATAGATAGATCGATCTGTATTTATGTATATATTTATATATATATTAGAGAATGGGAGATACAAACTGGAACAAATGCTTAGTAGGAGTGAATAAATCAACTTGTAAAAAAATTAAAGAACCTCCTCATTCTCAATTACTTGAAGTCTCAGTGGAGTCTGAGAATTGGATCATCATCAGAAATAAGGGCAAGGAGCATTGCTAAAAGAGGGTACAAGGAATTAATTGCAAGCAAGAATGTTCTGATGCAAGACTGGCTGCAAATACAAGTCATTAATTCTTAAATACAAGAAAAAGTGTGACAAGATATGAAGTTTCTTAGCACAGTGGAACCCAAAGGATTTTTGTTCAAATTCCAGCAGCAAATGTTTGCAGAGAAAAAAATTGGTTTACTGCTTTGCTGCATAGTTTGTATTTCATGAGTTGTACTCTGAAAATGGCATAATTCATCATGTGAAAGATACAGAACAAATTGGGGAAAGAATTCAGGTTCAGGAAATTCTGAATGCAGGAGAATGGGAAACATTGAAAAAGAGGAAGAAAAAAAATTATGCATATGCCATTGATACTTGTACATATGTGTGAAAATACATTAACTAAAGATAAGCTGTAAATTAATCATAAGGGATTCCAAATATTTCATAACCTGTGATTTATTCCTTGGTGAAACTTTGCTGGGGGTTATGTCCAAGAAAGCAGAGGAATTAACTATATTTCAACATGGCTTTCTCCTTGTGATTGTGATTATGCCCTTCTCTTAATAGTAGCCTAAATTACAGACTAACATTCTGAAAAGTGCTTCCTTGAATTATCAATATTTTCTTAAAGCATTTAATATCTATAATTGAAGTAATTTTGATTGCATAGTGTCTGGCATTATTTAACATTTTCACTAATAACCTGTTTGAAAGAAAAAGCATTAGCTGATTGATTCTTCAGGTGACATCAGGGTGGAACTGCAATCGAGTAAAGGCAGAGCGAGAACTTAAAATGATCTCCATGGAAGTAAAGTATGATCAGAGATAACAAGGTGTAACAGGAACAAGTGTAGTCAAATCACTTCAATTTTTCATTTTAGTTACTTAATATTATTAGCCCATTTGCAGCAGTTTACAAGGGTAAGGATATTTAATAAATCTTTTAATAAATGGTAGCCAGTCACTGCATAATGTAAAATAATAACGCAGGGGACTTCTAATTGTGATTTACAGTAATCTGTAATACCTTCTAGTGTGCTTAAAATATCATATGCTGATCCATGCCCATGGATCATGCCATCTGTTAACAGCTATTAAATTGTTTGTCATTCTCAATGTTCGGGGAATACTTTATGAAGAAATATGCTGCAAAAGCACAAAAAACCCAAACATAAACAAACAAACAAAAACCAGCAGAAAAAAACACTTCTAATGAAACATTTTAATTCAAGTTCTAGTTAGTCAAGTTTGCCCTCAGAGTGGTGTGGAGGGATGTGCAGAAGCTGAGAGCACCACACAGATGCATTTGGTTTTATTGGGTTTCCCGGGATTTCTCAGGACTTTTGCTTGGCAACCAACCTGCTTTCATCCTGTCCAGCAGCAGAACCCTCACCTCTAGGACTGGAGCTATTGCACCTGATCAAAAACGTTCAAATAAAAAGTGCAGATGAGAGGATATGTTAACCGGGAAAATGATCCTTCTACAAAATGTCTAGCCTAAAACCTATAAATTATATGATCCCCTTAATTCAGGCATCTGGGCATGAGTGGGTGGGTAAGACTTAATTGCAAATAAAGCCATTCAGATTGAGAGCTGCTGGCAAACAAGATGCAGGGTAAATGTAGGCTACGTTTTGAATGTATTTTTAAGTGATTAAACCTCCACGCTGGGATCAAGCTCTAAAAACTGACATCAAAGCTGTTCCTTTTGCCATGCATCTGGCCTGGCCAGCCAGCAGATGATATTCCCAACATTAGCATCCCACTTCCCCTCTCTCCCCACCCAGCATAAATCCCTGGTGGAATCACCAGGAAATGGACAGCTGGGTGTCTGTAACCCATTGCTGTGAGGAGCAGGCACAGCGTGGCACTTCTGACCAAAATTTGGGAAGAAGAGACCAGTGAGTGGAGAGAGGCAAACAGTGTCAGTTATGCTAAACACCCCATTACATGAGAACAGGACTCTTACTATCAGCTATGCCTTAAACATCGGGGAAAACACAGCCCCATTTGCACATATGAAAGCACTGAAAAAGTTGTAACTGTAGAATGGTTTGGATTGAAAGGGACCTTAAAGATCATGGGGTTCCAAACCCCCTGCCATGGGCAGGGGCATCTCCCACTAGACCAGGTTGCCCAAAGCCCCATCCAGCCTGGCCTTGAACACCTCCAGGGATGGGGCAGCCACAGCTTCCCTGGGCAACCTGTTCCAGTGTCTCACCACCCTCACAGGAAAGAATTTCTTCCTAAGATCTAATTTAAATCTCCCCTCTTTCAGTTTGAATCATTAACCCTCTTAATCATAGGAATGAAACTAAATAAACCCAACCAAATTAACTTTAATAGTGTTTGCTTAGTTCTAGTGGAAATTGTGCATTATTTATCGCCGGAAAAGAAAACTCTTTGGAAATTACTGTATCTCTTCAGGAATTGTGAAGGCTTCTAAGTGGAGGAAGATACATGACTAGATATAGGTAAGACACTTTTCTTCATTACATTGCACTAAGCACATCCATTTCTCAGAATAAAATTAAAGCAAATATTTCTGATTCACAAAAAACATTTAAACAGTACAACTTCCTTCATAATAAGTGGCATTTAAATACAGAGCAATTTAAAAAATAGACATTAAAGTTATGTGAGTTAACTCCTCTAAAAACTGTCATCTTCCAGAACAAAGCTGTTTTTGTCTGATGGTGGTTTAGCAATTTATTATAAAGACAGAACAGAGACTGAATTAACATCGTGTCCCCTTGCAGTGAGAAGTGCTAATCTGAATAATGTACTCCAGGGGAATTCTACTTAGCATTTATATGAATATGGGAAAAATGATAATATGATAATTATCCCTTGGTTATGTTCCAAGCAAAGATCTTTCACTCAGAAATGCTTTGCACTGTTTTAAATTTTTCCCGCAGCTCTTTTTTGCTGACAGTTTTATTCTGAACTCAGTGTCAGGATGTGTTATACCTGCAATACTATTTTTCCCAAGGGGTCCATACCTTTCACCTCACTGCGATGCCCCTTCAGATTTCTAGACACTCCATCCATTTTTGTGGGCTTCCCAAATACTGCTCAATGCTGACCAGAATTTTACCTGTTGGGACAGTTAGGGATTTGGCAGGAATGATGCTGGATTAATGCTGAGCACTAACTAAAACCCCACCTTTTGGATTCATGAATGCTCCTTTAGTAAACTTTGTTCTTTCTTGCCTGCTTTCTTTCTAGTCTAAAAATAAGTAATTTCTACAAGAGGGTGAGATTGCAGTGAAGTGTGGGCAGCCCTGAGCTAATTGCAAGCGAGAGTGAGCCAGGGTGGTGGCAACAGTCCAGGCCCAGCTGTGCGAAGCTCTAAACTATGACTTTGCCACGTTGAAGCTTCATCTGATCTATGCACTAGTTCATTTATAATTAACTGGATCATTTATAATTAATTAGCTGCAATCCACTGAATTACAACATAACCAAAGGTCAAAAGATTTCAGAAAGGAGGGAGGGGAGCGGAATAGACACCATGAAACAAAATCTCTCAGCAATTCCAGACACAAACCAAGGAGTGCTCTAACCACCTTGGGCTGGGCTGGATCACCTCCTGAGTTAACCCTTTCTGCTGCAACACTGCCAGGAAATTCATCAATAGATGTCATGGGTAGGACTTCTGCTGCAACAGTGAAAGGGCAGGAGTAACTTCTTTCTGGTTTTTTTTCCATCTGTAGGAGGAAAGCAGCTTAGGAGATTGTCTCTTCAAGGTGGTATTTGTAGTCACTAGAGAATCTGGTAATGAAAAACTGTAAGAACATTTTTTAAAGTGAATTCAGGGAAAATCAGCAACAGTAATAGTTAGGTGCTGGGGTCCTGCTGTGGCCATTAACTCGAGAAAGCTGTTATTTCTCGGTATTTCCATATAATCAGCAAGTACAGGACTTTCCTCAGGGTGTGAGCAGGGAAAACAGTTATTATTCAGAATTTCTGGATTTTGCTTGGATGTGACATGTGGTATCACTTCACAACCAGGTGAGGAATCACAAGCATAAACTTTCTGCTTGGTGATAACCTTTAGCACTTTAATAGTGCTAAACTGAACAAGTTTTTCTCTTCATTGGGTAATGAACTGAACTGGAAGTACAAACCTTTAGGGGATCTTGCTAACAAAGTGTTGGCCCTGACTTTATTGTTTAGATCAAATGGAAAAAGACATATACAAGGGATTTGATTTCATAACCCATCCTTTGCAATCTGACGTTTTGGTGTCTGGTGGCCCTAAGTTACACCTACATGTCTGTGCAGATGAGCAAGGATGACCGCTGCCTGATCCCACCCTCCCACATACAAGTTTAATGTGCATGCTTCAAACAGTACTCTGTTCTGAAATATCTACCTAGAAGAGGAAAAAAAAAAAACAAAACACTTGCCCATCCTGATTCAAGGGTGGACCAAAGGTCTGCATAATGTTGCAATAAGTATTCCCTGGAGAATACAATCTGGGGCACAGGAAGGATTTTTTTCTGCCCTTATATTATACCTTGCCTAAGAGAACTGTGGAAAAACACACCATGTTTGTGACCTGCAGCACATCTTTGAATTTAAAGTAACTGCCTTTGATATTGCCATAGAAGGGGTAGAGCAGTAGAAAATTCAGCCCATATTTAGCACTGACCAAATCATGGTATGGTCTGTTCCTGGTGAGTAAAAATATATACGTCCTTTAAACTCTATTCGAGTTCTTTGTATTAAAATGAAATTAATAACAGGCTCTAAGATACTAGGGTAAATTAGATTTTGTAATTGGAAAGTAAAAGACATGTCAAACAAGTTGCCTACGAGGAAACTAGCAGACCTCTAACCTGCTAAATTTTATGTGAAAAAAAATGGGACTATTTGGTCTAGATTTAATGAGAAAAATGAAATTCCATAAGGAACTGTAGCAGAAGAGTGGGGAATGGATAATATTGTAAAAGTCTGAGCACAGGCAGGTCTGTGATGTGATGGAGATTATAATTAAGGTTGCACGTTCACACCAGAGGCACTGCAGCTACATCATCAGTTTCTGCTTTCATCCTGAGCTAACACACACCAGAAAACAGGGAGGGATGGTGGCTAGATGCCAGCATGGTGAGCTTAGATGGCCGTATGAGTTAGCCCTGCATTCCTGCCTGGACAGGACTGCCGCAGTCCTAGTGTCTGTCACCTGATGCCTTTGGAAGTGACAGGACACACAAGCCTTGATGATGCCAAGATGATTAAAAATTGGCCAGCTGGGATGAAGAAGGACTTGAGTGAGGAAAGAGAAATATACAGAAATAAATCTTCACTGAATGTCATGAATACTGAAAATTGTGTTGGGAGGTTGAGCTTGCCACTCGTTATCCCACCCAGCACCGTTCCCAGTGGAGCAATAAAAGCTGTTGTGGAACACCAAGTACGGCTGGAAACCATGCATCTGAGGCAAGAACAGATCAACAGCAGCAGAAGAGAACAACTGCAGATTTAAATCACTGCCACAGCAACCCCAGCACCCCGCTGTCTGAATGAAGACAGTGTTAGCTCCTGACATGCCATTTGGGGAGAGTAGGAAACTGAAAAGACTCTGAGGTATCAGACAAGAAGCATACACACCACCACTGCCTGATTTGCCGGTTTACAACAAACATTACATTATTTTTTCATGTCGTGGCTACTGTGGTCTTGAACCTGTAAAAGGTGAGCACCCTTTACTCATCCGAGGGGTGCAAAGACCACCCTCTGCTGGGTGTCTTGGGAGTCCATCAGGCTGGACATAGCCATGGAGGTCTCATCTCCTGCTCCCCACTCCAGGGAGGGCTGCCTGTGGGGTTAGGGCATGTTGCTTAGGCCTATCCAGCTGTGGTTTGAAAATAAATCAGGAAGGACATCCTGGGCATCTAGTGGGAGATGTCCCCGTTGCAGGTTGTGTCCACTGCCTCTTGTCCTTTCATTGTGCATCTCCAAGGAGAGTCTGGCTCTGTCTTTTCTATATCCCTACTTCTTGGCACCAGGATGTAATATGTAACAATTCATCTATCAGTGCAAAAGCTGGCATTTAATCTTTGGGGTGTTTTTCTTTAATGATTCTGATTAATGATTCTGGGGCACTAGTGATAATAGGTTGAAGAGTACCCTCAGTTAAAATTCCACTGATGTTGACTCTTCAAGTAAAAAAAAAAAAAAAATAAAATCCAAATGAGAACAAAACTGACAACTGCTCAACTTCTTAGCAGCCCTCCTTTGTTTGGATGTTTGGATGAGAAAGCTGAAGCTCTAGATGCGAATCATATAAAGGTGCTGGAGAGTGGGGGAATAAATGGGGAGCTGAAGGAGACCCCAGGACAAGACAGTGCCCTCACATCCCTGGGCACCACCCCACAGCACTCGGGTAGGGCAGGGCTGCTGCTGGTGACAGGTGTCCCCACTGTCCCAGTAAGGCGACCTACAGCCAGGTCTGGGGGCCAACGTAGGATCTGACTACAGCTTGTTGTGCAGATCAAGGGGTTTGTCCCCTGAGTTGTTCACACTAGGACCAACCCAGGACCTGGCAGCCAGCGCTGTGCCCAAGCAAGTTCCCTCAGCTTCTGCTCCTTTTTGAGAGGAACACAAGTTCCTCTCAAAGTTCCAAGTTGTTGGCTTTATCTTCCATGTTTGGATCAGAATGACTGTTGCTCTCCCCGCTCAACAACACTACTTGTTGGAAAACCACAGATTTGATTGCCTTTGATACACAAGAATAAACTGATCTTCTTTGCATTGTGCAATTTTTAACGTCCATTTCTCCAGCCTCCCTTGGGCTGGGACATAAAACTGCAGCATGGCATTTCATTTCAATTAGTCCTAACATTCTTCCTCATTTTTCTCATGCCCTCTGGCGATTTTTCAAGAGGCAAATCTCCATATTCTGGTAAAAGCTACAACTAACTCCCTGTTTGCTGAGTTGGCAAAGGAGCACTTCAGGTGGCACTGAGTTAGCAATCTCCAGGAAAATATAACTTTTGAAGGCTAAGGTATCTTGGTTCTTACAAAGTTATGTTTTCATTTTCAATGATGCTTCCATAACAGTCCTAATTATCCCCCATGGGTATGAAGCAAAGCTTACAAAAAATTCTAACGTGGGAATATTTTAAAATATGGATGCAAATAGAAGGTTTTTCTCAAATTACGTAGCAAACCCCTTGAAACTAGCACTTTCTAAGATGTTTCCTATTTTGCACAGCCAAAGCTAATGTATGGTTTAATTTTAAAACCAGATGCTTTTCAGCATAAGCACAGTTTGGAAATGGGATTTCTATTCACTATCTGATGTATTTGTTGCAATTCTCCATTACTTCCTCCACAGCACAGAGGTTTTTCTGTGAAGCCAGAAGCAAAACAGTGCCGTGCTGCTCAGATACTCCAGCTCTTTGATAAGGGAGACGTGTGAGTCATGGAGTGCACCGGGAAAAGCATGGTCAGGGGAAGTCTGTGCAGAGACGTGAAAGCAAAGAGCCAGCACAAGGGACCTTTGGCTCATTCCACGGTAGGCAACAAGGAGCAAAAGAGCCATTGGGTTCTTCCTGGCACCAGGCTTGGATCTTGGTTGGGGAGCTGCTCATTTTGACTGTCCACAAGGCACTTTCAGGGTTTGACTAGGTATGTGTTTGTTTGTATATCCAGATATTCACATAAATATATGTATAAATGGACACTAGGAAAACACCTTTTACTGCATTATATGCCCAGACTGACTTAGATTCAAATCAGTGTCATTTGGGAAAAGAAACATTTTCTATCCTATGTAAACTTTCATTTTTGTTTGAATTAAACTATATTTGCTTCACATTAGGAAAAAAAAAAAAAGAAAAAGAGGTTCAGACACAGTGAAAAACCTACTATAAATCCCTAAGTAAGAAATATGGGCTTAAGTGATTTTCAACATTTTTAATTACGTTCTGACGAAGCTGAGATCTTGTCAACAATGTCTTAACTTTATCCCTCTTGAACTGGATGAAATATTAAACCTCAAATAGGAGGATTATCTTGAAAGGCTCATGTCACCCATAATAAACAACTAAAATAAGTGTTGCGGATCAGTGACTTAGTGACTAAATGGTGTCACTTTTAGGGGATCTGCTTCCTCATTAAGATTCAGCATGACTTCAAGGGAACCTCTCCAGCCTGGACAGCACTTTGGGGTCAACCAGCTGCTCTCTTTACTGTGACATTAACTTTGTATTTAGTATTTAAAACCTCCTCATACATTAGAATTGGGAAGCTTTTGCAGGCTGTTTCTGGTAGGTCTGTACACACCAGTTCTCCCCTGGTTACCACTTCTTTTAATGGCAAAAATGAGTTTCTGCGGAACTCATTCCCGCTCTGACTTGGAAGTTAGACAATTAAATATTGTTGATTATGCTGCTTTTTGCATAATAAAATCTAGACCTGTATTGGAAAACTAATTAACTTTACTCTGCTACAAGTGCTTTCAGCAAAAAAAAATTGCAAAATTTGGGCACAAAAGGAAAATAGTTTGACCCCAAGCTGTTATCATTTAAAATTTCCCCACTCTTTTGTGAGCAAAGCAGACACAGCCAGGAAATAGTTAGGGTAAGATGACTCAGGAACTTCGTGCCAGTATACTTATTTTTCAGACTCTCCATTTTTGAAGATTTTTGTACCAGCTATGTAATCAAATTCAGCTCCAGAGTCCTTCCCAGCTACACTAAGGGACATTACAGCTGAGTTTAGTCTTCCATAGGATTTGTATTAGTTGTTTAAGGGGCTTGTGCTTTCAGCTTACAGCATAATCAGGACTTCATTTTGCTACACCACAATGTAGGGAGAACACAGTCCCCGCACTGAGTGAGAGCTGTAATTTACATTCTTGTTTTTCCCCTTTTGCCTACAGAAATACGTGCCAATTATACACTGAACAGCACTGAATGAAATTGCCACAAAACTGTCATTTGGTATAAAAGGCTTATTAAATTGAGATTTTCTTGTGGGTTTGTTTTTTTTTTTTTGCAGAAATGTGAATAAAGCTGCAACATTTCTGAGCACATGGGCAGCGCGGGCAGACTGGTAGAGCAGGCAGGACACAAACCAGTTGGCAAAGAACTTTTTTGTGGATTGGGTCCTCAGCTTCTGATGCTACCCTGGACGTTGCCCTTATGCTGCCCTTTGCAAGGCAGGACTGCACATCAATGCTTGGGGGGCTGCTGCTCCACAGCTCTCCTCAACTGTGTGGTAGCCCTTACCCAGCTGGTACATTTTTGTAGTCCCCAGTCCCTCCAGAGGCTGCGTCACCCCAGCAAACCGCATCCTGAAAATGCTGAAGCACCCTTAGATGCTCCTACCATCGTCCTGCCTCTTACCATCACCTCCATAGGATGCAGCACTGCCTAAAGGAAAGAAGAATCCAGCCCGACAGCTCATATTTAGCAGAGATTGGGAACTTGTTTTCGACAGCGGTGTCCCTCAGCAGTGCATCTACCTGTTTTCAAGGGTGTTTCGAACACCCCATTACTCTCGCAGTTGCTGTGGTAATTTCCTTTTGTAATTCACTTGTGTGCAGTCAGCACCTGCTCAGGTTCTGATGTGGTATCGCTGTGGCAACTTTTTGAAACACCATGTGTCCATCTGAACAGTGAATTTAAAAACTAATGATGTCTCTCAGGACACAGGATGTCACGCTACGTGAATATTTATCTTAATACCCCTTGTTATGTTTGAAAAACTATTGTATTACTAAACACTTGTCCAGCCATATGGGAAAAATACTGTGCTGTGTTGAAGCTTATATACGACATCCATGTTGCTTAATAGAAAGCTGTGTGTTCCACCTGGATTTTGATTGAAAATAAGGCATGCTGAGAAAACCTGAAGACTGTTCATGTATGACAGCAGGCAACCGAATGAAACGGAAGTAGAAGACAAAAGGAAAAGCCCTGAAGACTGAACAGTACATTAGAGCCAACCAAGTCACTGTTTTGTAGGATGTGGCCTTACAGATTTCTAGGTCCGGCTCTGCTGCTCCTTCTGTCTTGTGACCTGAAGAAAGTAAGTTCTCTCTCTTTCTGTGTCTTTTGACTTGCATTTTCTGTCTTAGGTACTTGCAATATAAACCCCCCAGGGTCCACTATGGGGGGTTTAGCCTGCATTATAGCAAAGTGGCAGCAAAGCAACAGCTCAGACATCAGGAAATTTTATTTCTTATGGGTGAGGAATGAGAGTTCTGGCATTTCTCTCCAAAAATCCAGGAGGAAGTGAAGAAAAAGAGCACAAGAAGCTGCAACTTTCCATGCCATTGCAACTCATAGTAGAGAATTTAATCTAAAATATACAAAAGATAAAAGTAATTTCTTTTGCCAGGACTGGTAAGTTTGCATATTTTATTAAAAATATTTTACAAAAAGTGTATATGCCTCAGAATAATCCTAAATACTAGTGATAAAAATATAACAAATAAACCATAAAATGTATTAGTGTAAAATTAGGGTGGTCCAAATGTAGTTATACCTTTACAAAGCCATTCGGTTTTATTTTGTGCATATGATGTCTGGAGACTAGCCTGAACATCCCTTTTAATGACAATATGTCATTCAGAAATCTATGTCCAAGTCACTAGAATGACAAGAATTCTAGAAGGGGGGCTTCTCTTTCTCTTCTGTGAAAACACTTTGCATCATAGAAGAGAATACATTCAGTCACTGAGCACTCAGTTGTTTTTAAGAGGTGATGTAGAGAACACATCTTGCTTTAAGTCTGTCCTTTATGCTGTACTTTGGAAAACAGATGTACTTGAGGTGACTGCAAGAGGTCGCCACAGGACACATCCTGTCTGCAAACTGTACTTCATGCCTGGGAGCCACCGTTTTGTCCCAGCACCAAGAGTCTGAGAAGCAGAAGTTCACCACGGCCTCACCATAAGGTAATGGTGAAGGGACACACAGTGCCCGGGACTGTGGTGAATGAGTTGAGAGCCTGCCTTTTTCTGCAGGGATTTGTGCCTTAACATAGTTTATTTAAAGTGTAGTTACAAGCTGCAAATACGCCACTAATGGAAAATTGTCATGATAGAAACATTTCTGGTGAAACATGTAAATAATTTATGAAAGCAGCTTCTCACACAACAGGACACCTCCTCCATCTGAAAGATGCACTGGCTTCCAGAGGCATGGTATTTATCTCTGGAAAATAGGAGTTTATAAGACAGTTGTGCTTTAGAAAGAGATGCAGGTGAAGCTAATAAATTAAAATGCAATTTTGCTTCATTTAGGGGAAGGAATAAACTGTTATAAGGTCAACTCTCCATCCTTCTGTGCAAAAACACTCTCACAGTTTTTCTTAGTGAGAGAGTTTTGTTCTCTGAACACTTCTTATTAGTCTTCAGGCTTCATGAAATTACATGAAAGGATAAAAAACTACAGAAAATACTGATTAATGTAATGTAATACATGTTTCTTCAGGGAGCATAAGCCTTTTAGAGTTGTTTTGAGATACCCTATCAGGAGGAGTGAGAAGGTTAATGTACGCTCAAGCGATGTCAATTCAGGGTATGACTAGTGACTAACACAAGTAACCAACACCAAATACTTGTATTAACTGGAAACTTCAGTTTGTAATAGTACTCTAGCAACTTCCTTAGCAAATTCAGAATAACTGGAGCCACCTATCTAAGAGCTGGTAAGAAAGGAAAATAACTTCTTAAATGGCTATTTAAGAAATAAATTTAGAAAGATTGTAGAAAATGGACTGAATAAATTAAGAAGATGCTCTGAGAAATTTGAGCACATTAAAAAAGATAATTGCATGTACTCCACAGGTTTATTAAAATGGATTGTATATTCAAGAGCTGTATATGCCACCAAGATTAGCAATGCAAAGGAAAGCTCCCTTTGAATTTACTCCTGAAGGAGATGTTTTCCTCCCTTCACCACTCACATGGGACATTCTGTTCCTCTTTGCAGGAAGAAGCAGGCAGGCAGCTGAGGAGGAAGAAGGACAAGAGAAATCAGAACTAATCATGCAGGAGTGTCACTTCCCATTTCTTGCTGCCTGGCCATGTGCTCTCCTCTCTCCTGTGCCGTTGATTTCCAGTATGAGTACTTTTCTGTCCCCATTACAATTTGCATGGGTACTACCAGTGATACAGTGCTTAGTAATGTCATTTTAGCAATGTTTTTTTGTCAGTGTTACATTGATGGTTGGACTAGATGATCTGAAAAGCCCCTTCCAACCCAGGCAACTCTATGATACTATGATTCTCTTTTCCCGCCTCTCACTGTCATTGGAAACCTCTGCTACCTCTGATTGTTCCCGGTGTCTCTCCTGGAGTGAGGCTGGCAATGTAGGTCCTACTGATTACTGCCCACACCCCACAAAAACATCTTCTGCATCTTCCCCACTGGGTCAATGATGCCCAGTAAAAGCAGCAATGTCAATAATTAGAATAAGGGGCAAGCTCAGTTCTGTTGGATGTCTGGAAAGCCTTAGGAAATGGTCCTTAGAGAGAATGGTTGATCTGTCAGAACGGGCTACCTGCCCCATCTCTCTGCTCTGAGCACCCATGATGTGTCACAGATAAAGCTTGTTCTGATACAGCCTTAAATATCAGCCTGGTGCATTTCTGGGGCTGGATGTTCAGTGGGGAACTGTAGATGTTATTCCAGTATCAAATCTATTCCCTCCCCCAATATTTTCCACTGAACTTTGAAACTAGTTCTTCAGTGTGAACATTATTATAATGCCTTATTAATGGACATACCTTTAAAAAGAGACATTATTAAAATTATGAATATCCAATCCCTATTAGTAACCTTAAACTGAATTCTGCACAGATGAGCATCCTCAGCAGGCACTGGCTCAAACTGACACCAGCAGTTTCCCTATTAAGGGAAAGTTATGAATATGCAAAACATACAGAGCTGCTGGTCCTTTTTATATACAGACATGCATGTGTGTCTGTATGACCTGATTTCCCCTGAAATTAACTTCAACACCTGACAGTCCCCATGGAAAAAGAAAGAGAAGAGCTGGGTCCACAGGTGAAGGCAAGAACTCCTAAATTTTGTGGCTCTTGCACAACAAAACAGTAAAGCAACCCCAAAGTTTCAGACCTGCAGAAGTTAACGAACCTGCATTCTTCTTAGGTGAGTGGTATGTCCTGGAGAATAAACCTCAAGACACCAGGTCAAACTGACCCCACCGATTTCCCTAAGTCTAGACAACCTGTGACCAGAAAACATCTGTGTAGAGTCCCTAAGGCTTCTGATACCTAAAATCGGTTTGTGACTCACACACACACTGAAAGAGAGCCAGGCAGAACACAGCAGTAAAAAAGACCTTCACAAGTATTCAAACAGCCTTGCATGCATTTATCTGTAGATGCACAGGGAGGCTGTGATAAACAGGCTTTCTTGTTTGCTTCTTTGTGTACCAGTAGTTGAGAGAGGCTTTTCTGGGATTGTTTAAAGGTGATGTTTTAAGACCGGGATATGTCAAAGGACTGAATCTATGTTCTGAGTCTGCTTAACCCCTCTCAGCTTTATGGGGTGGGGACAACATTTCCTCCTTCTAGAAAGCATTGAGAAACACCTTCTAGAAAAGCTTAGCCTTTGTCAGTTCATTGGGAAAAAGACTTTGCAGGAAAAGAGCAGGACAGTGAGATTACCACTGTAATACCCACTGTAAAATGTGATCCATACATTGCTGGTGAAAACAGAACCAAGGTTAACGTATTTATAACTCTGCCCATTTTGCTGTGAGCTCAAAAAAGGAGAGTCAACTTTACATGTTTGCCTTCCATGGGGAAGATCGTTAAGCTCAAGAAATGCATGTGAATTTGATGAGCTTTCCTGGATATGTACATTGGACTGAAAACAGCTTTCGCTCCCCAATGTTATTTATAGCACAGTCACAGTAAATAGCGCTGCAAGTGGGAAGGGAAAGGAAGGAGAACAACATTACTAAAATACATGGCTCCACTAACTCCAGGAACAGATCAGTTGCTCTCCTACCAGCAGAGCATCCTGGCTTGGCTTGTGTCCTCTGCCACCGCGCTTTCCTGCTTCCTTTGAAGGCTTCTGGCAGGCTGTTAGCAACCAGTAACTACTTTTGGATGCTTTCTTCTCACATTTCTGCGCAATGGCCACCTGTCACAGCGCAAATAAAATCCCTCTAATTCCCCAAACCTCCCAATTAACATTCTTGAGGTTTATTGAGCTGAGAGACAATCTGTACCCGCTTGTCAAACAAGAGCAAGATGGGAAACTTCTACCTCAACTTCCCAGCTCAAAGGATCCACCTCTGGGTTCCCCTGTGAAACCACCCAGAGGAGGAGGTGGGAGACATTGCTACAGGAAGCCAAAGGATAGATTTGAAGAGGACAGGAGGCTCCTCTGGCAGCTGGACCAACCCCAGACTGAGGTCTGCAAACTATCAGCCATGTTGTGGTCCTTCCTGCCAAGACCAGGCATGGTCCCTGGCATGGTCCATGCTCCGGTAGCATGAGACCTGCCCAGGTGAGCAGGAGGAGAGCAAGGAGGGCTTTGTGTTGGTTCCAATACGAGCACCCAGTGTGCCTGGGCACGTATGGCCAATGTTTGACGTAAATGGCACAGGAATTTGGGGTGTATCCATTCTGTGGCAACTGGCTGAATATTCCTGCCTATCACCTCTTAGAAATGAGCTGGAGAAGGAATCAACACTCACACACGGTGTCTCAGAAGTAACATCTAAGTTCTCCGCTTTCTTTCACAGACTTTTGTCCTTCCTCATTTCAGTGTTGGCTCATTTAAAATGAGGGCTGTTAAGACAGAATGTGTTTGCTGTTTGCTTACAAAGAAGCAAGCAAGGTATATTTAAAAAAAAAAAAAAAGGTTTACCTGCATCAGAGGGTAAAAAAATTAAGTACTGCAGGATACAAAGGTAAGGGCAGAAAACCCGGCTCTTTGTGCGATGATGAATCCAGTTGATGCTGATGGGACACGTTAAGTGGAGCACAAATGATACAGAAGCTTAGAAAAAGCAGAAAGTAAATCTATGATTCTATAAGCCTTTTTCTATACAATAGTAGAATAAGGCCTTTATGTACCATTGATTTGGTAAATAGGAGGGCATGAAGATAACTCCTTTACCACTTGTTTTCCCTGAAATCTTTGAGCCAAGGATAGAAAAACTCTGCGTCCCATTTATCTCAATGTAATTACAGCAATTAAGATTACCTTAGCTATCTCTTTAAAAGAAACTCATCTGCTGTCTATACCGCTGCACTCTTGGAAGGCTTTGGTCCATGTAAACACCTTAGACCAAAACCAGCTCACAGTCTTACCTTCTCTTTCAGAATGCAAGAAATTTGCTTGTGAAGTCCACATGTGTTTTCCGCAGCGATCTAATGATGACATTCATACAGTGTTACTCTGAACAGCCTCCTGGAGATTTGCACCCTGTTTTCTAACGCTGCTGCAAGTAAGTACCATTGCACAACCTGTTATTTCAGAGCACAAATCCACGGAAATGCAGCTGACTGCTTTTCAAAGCAAGCCAGTTTATATTTGGTGACCTACTGAGAAGTCATGTGCAAGTTCTGGTTTCTCCTCCAAATTTCCTGTAAAATAATGGAGCTCCTACTCTGTCCAAAGGCCAAATTGGTTTCATCCACCTTAAAAATGTGATATAAGGCTTTCTATTCTGCCTTAAGTTCCATCTAACCAATATAAATAGATGTATACAAAACCCCAAAGGTTCTTTTTGGAATACCTATTCCATGTTTTTAATATACTTTTCCATTTTCCTCATTCTAATGATCACTGAAACTCTAAAATAACTTCTACTCAATATTTCTTAATGAGCCAAGTACAAAATAGCTATGGACAGAGAGGTTTGTTTATGATATTAGGATAACTTCTAATGCCATCTAGGAGGCTGGTCTTTTCAGCAGTGTTTAGCTGTTGTCAAATCTGTCTTCTTTTGACCCTATTAAGCTAAAATATCCACTAAACCCAATACTGAATCTCATGTGTGTTTTTCTCGCTCTTCTCACAAGGGTACCTGCAATTTCTGCCCAACTTGCCATTTCCTTCTTTCTCATTAAGTCTAAGGTGGAAACCACAGCAGCAGAACGATCTGCGGATATGAAAGTGGCCTGAGGCAGCGGTGTTATATCACAAGAAAATTCAGCCCTCACTCAGCAACTCTTGCCTTTATAGCAAAAATTTAAAAAAAAAAAAAGAAAAGAACTATTATGCATTCCAAATGGATAATGAAACCTTGAGGCCTTTTGTGTCACAGAGTTGACACAGAGTCAATTATTGGACCGTGTAGATTATCTGTGGTGACTTTTCCTATTAATGCATAAATCACCACCTTCACACAGAATAAGTCCAATAAATGCACTAAGAAAGAAAACACGGAACTGAGTGACCTGGGTGCCCCAAGCACCTAAGTACAATAAAGCAAGGGGTGTCCATTCACTCATACACATACTCAGCAATGAGCATCAGGGAATTCAGCCTTCAGAAAAACCTTGCTTCACAAATAAATGAATAAAATTAATTAAAAGAAAATTAAGTAAAGTATGGGAAAGGTCAACACTAGAGAATCCCAGTCTGTCTCGTTGACAGAAAGAAAGCAAAATCTTTAAACCTATTGATATTAACATCAGTACCACCGGTTTTAATGGAAACACAATTTTTTACACTGATAAACTGAGTATCATTCTTCAGTGTTATCTCCATTTTATTTCCAAGAGATTCCCAAGAACAAAAACCCTCTCAATGCTGTGGAGTGTTTGATTTTAGTGTCTTGTATCAATAGGTGTCACATCCAAAAGCAAAGCAATGAGAACAGCCAAATAACGTGATTCACTTTGGGCTTTGATTTTGTGAGAGCACTGATATGTTGGAAGTTTGGCCTGTGCTCATACACTTTGTAATTTTGATGCCCTTCTTTCCCCCCCCCCCCAGAGTGCATGCTTTTCATATCTAAATTCCTGGATTCTTTCTAAAGTTACCTGCAAAGTAGCTTTGCCTGCTGCAATACCTTGACAGATATTACACACTTTCCTAACTTGATTGTCTGCCATACATTTGAGAGTCTTCCTAAATAGCTGTATTTGTTGGTGCTTTTTTTAATATCTCTCAGATTGGAAATTTAATTCTGAGGCTGAGCATATCCACAGAGAGTTGTCATCAGCTCCCTGATGTTCTCGCTCCAAGCAAATGGTTCTGTTGCTGCTGACAGGAGCAAAGAATAATGTCCCAGGCTAACAGAGGTATTATATACTGTTTTTTAGCTCACTTCTGCATGTACAGTTCAGCCTAATGCATTGCTTACATTGGCCAGAGCAGCAGAAATAATAATAAAAAAAGTCTATCAGGATAGAATAAAGATCCATATTTACTGCAATGGTACAATATGAGGAAAAAGTAACACACCCTGCGTGAATTCTAAGAAAACAGAGCTGCTCTCAATATACCAAATGAATTCAAAGGCTAGCAGGGGCTTTGCAGGAAGCCAGGGTGACCGCAAGCCCTCCCCTGTAGCAGCAGGGGAGCTGGGCAACCCAAGGAGAAAATGTTTTCACACTCTACAGAAAGCTCTGGCTGCAATGAATGTGTTTGCCCCAAATTCTTTTTTTATCTATCAAATCACCTTTATTTTTATTGTTTTCTGTGAAAATTACTCTGAGGGAAATGTTATGCTTCTTCCATCTCATGCCACGCAACCAAGTCTTTAAGGATCTTCACACTCCGGAATTATTTTAGTCCCTTACCATATGAAATGTTTCCTGTTTAAAACAAAGTAGGCTGATAAGAAGAAGGCAGTAGAATATTGATAGGAGTATAAAATAACTGTTTAAGTGAGATATTATCTAACAAAGGATAATTACAATTATCAGATGCCTAAGTTTTATGTAACTAAGAGGTAACGTGAAAGTGTGTCTCCAAAGCTAATATAGTAAAACACACAAGCTCCTTTTCAAACAAAATTTTGCTACTTTTTTCCTTGCATTTGTGACATTGCCATACCCACAAATAAAATCTTCCAGCTGTAACACAGGCTGAGCATACATCAAAGTCTGGCTTACAGAGCAGAGCAATTAAAAGTAGTGGTCCCCATTTGTATCTCACTTGTCATGCCTACAAAACTACAGCAGCTCTCCCTTTCTGAAGAGAATTGTCAGGTATCTGTCTGCTGCTTTGACTGCTGATGTCAGAGTGAGCCCTGGAAGCTGCTTCTCTTCCCTTTGCCATTTTTTACCTTTAATGCTGGAGAAGTGCAGTGCAGCTCTGGGAGAAGCATTCTAAAAGCTGGGAAATTAAATAATGCCAAAGCACTTTTTCCATGGAAAGCAATCATGAATTCAGAAAAAAAAAAAAGGTTCCTTATCTTGAAATGCTGTAAAAGTATCCTATAGTATATCACCATTATGACAGTGTAATAAAAGTATTCTGGCTAGTGCTGTGAAACCACTACAAAACATTCACTGTTCCAATAAACCAGTGAAAGCTGTTGCAAAATTATCACTAGGAAGACCTGTAAGGCAGAATAAATGTTTTCTTCTTCTTCCCCAAAACACTATGTATGCCAATACTATCACAAGCTACATTTTGTGTAGAAAAAAATGAAGTTCTGCATGAGCTAGGTTTTGTCCAACAACCCAAAAGTCTCTCCTGAAGTACCAACTGACTGACTCTGGGTCCCATTTCTCTGGCTGCATGGCCAGTGTCTGCAGCATCCAGAACTTTGTAAAGGTGACTCATGTATATATTAGTGTGTCTGATGCATGGAATAAACAAGAGAAGCATCACAGTGATCAGAGTTTTCTACATCCACTCAACAAAAGAGTTCTGAGGAGGAAAACACAGACAGGCATGAAAAGTTTGGGTATCACCCATTCTTTTTTGCTTTGGGTTTTTATGCCACCGCTGATAATTACCAATAGCTCAGACCGTCAATTCTTGTCACTTGTAGTTATTTCCTTCCTTAAAAATGCACACATGGTGTTTTCATTGGTGATACCCCAAATATATACATTTTTTTACTGTGATGTACGTTTTTATTAGAAAAAAGTCACCTTGAAAAACACCTTGCTTTCTGCATAAAGTGTACTGAATTTCAGATGGCCCTTAATTTTTGTACAGATCTGTTCTGCAGCCACGGAACAATCTCCAAGGAAATGCTCTATTCTGCACCAGTGAGTTTTGTACTTGCTGAAAAGCGATCTGCTGTGCTGTGCTTAGGAACAAAGCGGTCGAGCACAATGATCATCCTTCAGGTGATGTTTTTATGTTTCCAGAGTTGGGTCACTGATGATTTCAAAGATATCTAAAATATTCTGTGGTAGCTTAATAAGGAATTCATAGTAGCTTATGCAGCAAAATTCTGTGCTAGCTGCTATTTTCTTAACTCTGGTGGCTCCATGCCCGAATGTATTTTGGTGCTGCTGGGAGGTGACAAAGGCAAGCATTACCAAGTCCTTTCAAGTCTCAGCTAAACCACAAGCCCCCAGAACTGAATTATTATGATTTAATTCCAGTATGTGATAACACCTAAGTCATGGGATTGGTGTTACAGCTATGAATAACGCAAGTTTATTTAAAGGAATGGAATGGAAGCAGACCAGATTATTTAAAAGGCACTGACTGCCAGGGCTGAATATAAATTTTTCCAAATGTCTTCATCTGTTAACTGAGCTGTTACCAGAAGCACAAGGAAATACTAGTTTTGTTATTTATTGTGAATGATAGACAAGTTGCTGTCTATCAGCCTGGGAGTCGATCTCCTACCCCACCAGAAGCAGCAGGAGATGCTGCTGCAGACATCACGACCAGGCAGCTTGCTATATATAAGGAATCCCATATTTATAAACCACAGACCAGACTGACTGCCTTAGCTGAGCATCTTCCACCAAATGCAGCTGCAACTCTTTGAGCTATATGGCTGCCCCTTCTTCCTTAGATCAGCTCTTCATCACCCGCTTCCTGCTTTTGGTCAAGCGGTGACAGAAGCAGTAGGAAGCATTGGAGCCAGGCATTGTGCAAGCCTGTCCTAGCTGCCCATCGATCATCTTCACTGTTCTGAGGTGAATGCAAATAGTCCTCATGGTTGTATGAGCATGAGGTACCCACTGTGAAAGAGCTGCTTCTTGCTGGACTGGAAGACTGGAATGCTGTGTCCAGTTTTGGGCCACTCACTACAAGAAAGACATTGAGGTGTGGGAGCGTGTCCAGAGAAGAGCAAGGAAGCTGGTGAGGGGTCTGGAGAACAAATCCTGTGAGGAGCAGCTGAGGGATCTGGGGTTGTTCAGCCTGGAGAAAAGGAGGCTGAGGGAGACCTTATTGTTCTGTACAACTACCAGAAAGGAGGGTGTAGCAAGGCCTGGGGGAGCGGGGTAAGAGGGGGGTTAGAAGGGGGGTGTTCTCTTTTTGCAGGTCACAGGTGGTAGGACAAGAGGAAATGGCCTTGAGTTGCACCAGGGGAGGTTTAGATTGGATATTAAGAAAAAATTCTTCACTGAAAGGGTTGTCAAGCGTTAGAACAGTCTGCCCGGGGAAATATTTGGACTTCAGGCATGGGCAGCAACAGGGAGCACACTATACCCCTTTTTTGTGTGTGAAATCAAGAGCAGGATTTGGAAAATGATAGGACAAAGTGGAAGAGAATTTAAGAGCTGCCAGGGAGATACTACAGAGTTTGAGTGTGCCTTGTCACAGCTGCTAAATTTTTCATGGCAGCACTGTCAGCCTTGCGCTAACAGCTGCACATCAGTGATTTGTTATAAATGTTCCACCAGGGCAGCGTTTAACAGTGTTTTCTGCTTTGACCCTGTTGTTCTCATGATAGATACTGCTGGAAAGTGTGTCATCTGTATCTGTTGACTATCGTGTTTAGCACAGCAGCGACACTCTGCAAGATACCATCACTGCTTCAGTACATGTAGCGTCGGTGGCTGGTGCTGTTATCTCTACTGCAGACATTTAATAACAGCTCCTGGCAGGTGGAGAAAGAACTTCAGGCTTTATTGACTCAATTTCCTCCTTGAAAAACACTGGTAAGTCCTGTCATTTTCAAGTTATTGCAAAAGAAGCTTCACTCATTTTTTATGAAGTTACTCAAAATGCTTTACTCATCACTTGCCAAAAACTCCCTTAATCAAAAGTGGTTTAATCATGGGAGGGAAGTCTTAAAAGGGTGTAAACTATTTTACTGAAGGATATTGCCTTTGAATGGGTAAACCGCCTTGCTTACTCAAGTTGACTCTTTACCAAGCTCTTCCATTCATTCCTGTTATTTGATTGCCAGAAATAATTTAAGTGATTTTTTAAGTTTTTGTTTTTGTAACTGCAATATAGATACATTCAACCAAAACGTTGGCTTGTCAACATTTTAGGATAATGTCCACATCCTGACACACCATGTGTGAATCGATTCTAATCAACTGGACGGTTTCATTTTCAACTTTATTTTCCTTCTTAGTAATTTTTTGAATGATCTTTTATGAATGAAGCCTACTCAAGGGGAGCTAAAATGTGATTATTTTTTTTCTCCAAGATGAACAAGATTAATTAGGTAAAATTAGGTAAAAAATTCCATTCTTGCTACTGATTCTTTAATGCAAATCCCTATTTTTTGCCGATGAGAATATTTAATCCGTCTACCTCTGAGCAATACACTTTTCTGATTCCTAAAATAAACAACCACATTCTCAAGGTTTATTTGGTGCCTGTGTTTGCTGGTTTGGAATTTCATTACCAGCTTATCAACCGATCCCTTGACAGTTTTCCACCCAAAATATAAATTTCCTTCATAAAAAGGAGTATACTTCAACGAAATGGACCCTTTTGCACATACTAAGTCTGGGTGCATCTCTAATACAAATATCAGACCTGGGTTCCAGTTCTGCCTTTGGCTACACAACACTGGCATGAGACCTAACTCTATCCAGGTAGAGAGGACAAAATGTGGGCATTGTTCCTTCAGAAGCACAGGGGCAGATTTACTAGAGGTGAGAAGACTCTATGGAAGGAACTTTGAGGTGATACGTACATTTAACAGAGAGGGGAAACCTTACTGACTGCAGTAGATTCTGAAAACATAGAGGAAATGAGAATGCTGCAGAGAGAAAAACACGCTGTTTTTCATCAGTCTGTATTTCTATGTCTAAAAGCCTTCACGTAGTAAAGATAACAGTGAATTACAAGGCAACACATACTCTGATGGAATGTTTGCAAATGCCAAGGCTGAGAAGCTGAAATGAATGGCAATAGCACCACTAGGCTTGTTCATCTATTTTTAATTTTGTCTTGTCGTTTCTCACCTCTGTGTTATTTCTTGTGACTGTATTTGCAGCTGGCTCTTGCTGAGGTCAACTCACAACAGTAAAGTCATGCTAATGCCAAGGCAGACGCACAAAGGTCAGTATCTGTATCTGTATCATCAAATATCTGTAAGTGCATTCATATCTTCATGGGACCAATACTAAAAATCTTTTGGAACTCTCTCAAACTGAGAGAGCTGTGGTTGTTCAACCTGGAGAAGAGAAGGCCCAAAGGAAACACCTTAGAGCCCCTTCCAGTACCTAAATAGGGCTACAGCAGAGATGGGAAGGGACTCTTGATCAGGGGGTGGAGCAATAGGATGAGGAGGAACAGTTTAAAACTGAAAGAGGGAGGATATAAGTTAGATCTTAGGAAGAAACTCTTTGCTGTGAGGGTGGTGAGGCACTGGAACAGGTTGCCCAGAGAAGCTGTGGCTGCCCCATCCATGGAGGTGTTCAAGGCCAGGCTGGATGGGGCTTTAAGCAGCCTGGTCTAGTGGGAGGTGTCCCTGCCCATGGCAGGGAGGTTGGAACCCCATGATCTTTAAGATCCCTTCCAACCTGAACAATTCTATGGTTCTATGTTAGCAAAGAAAAAGGGGAAATACTGGAAGTAGGTTTTTGCTGTGTCCTTTGATTTTAAGCATTTTGAGGTAAGGGGAAGCCAAATGATGAGGATATTAATTGAATTCAACTCTGGTCTCATGGTTAATCTAAGCTCCCCTGACAGATAACAGGCTGATGCTGCTGCGCCTGTGCATCTTGTGCCACCTGCTTTCCTTTCCAGCCACTTGTCCTCTTCTCCGTGTGCTTTGTGTGTGTTGATGGTGGGTTCCATGGGGCCAGCAAAGCCCTTGGTGGGCTCAACACCACCTTGATCATATCAAGGCAAGGGAGAAAAGTGCCTCTCTTGGGAAAAGTGACTGCACTTGTTGGAAATGAATCCCTTATAGTTATATAAGAAGAGAGATCATGGAGGAGGAATAAATATAATAAGCTGTTAGGATGATTTGCTGAAACTAGTCTTCACTTCAGCTCCCACAAAAGCACAGAAATAAAAGTCCAGTTTCCTCCATAGACAGGGATCACTGAGGGCAGAAAAATTACAGACTTACATTGGGTGTCTGCTGTCAGCAAAAGTGATGCTAAAAAAAGATACGGAGTTACAGCCACCAGGGTGTAAGGTCAAAATGGGGTGGGAATGTCACTCAGCAAAAAGACGAGATAGCACAAAAGGAAGGACCTGTTTGCAGGCTGTGACAGAGAGAAGAGCATGTCTGGCTTGTGCAGAGAGGTGAAAATGAAAAAGTTGAAGAGTTTCCTTCTCTTTAGACAGCAGTTAAGTCCAAGGACTATAAATTCAATAGAGTAGAAAGAAGGTTATAAACAGCTAGTATTTCTAGAATATACAAAATATCTTTCTCCAACCTCCTTTCAGGTAGTTGTAGAGAGTGAGAAGGTCCTCCCTCAGCCTCATTTTCTCCAGGCTGAAACCCCCAGTTCCCTCAGCCTCTTCTCACAAGACTTGCTCTCCAGACCTCTCACCAGCTTCATTGCCCTTTTCCTCAATGCCTTTCTTGTAGTAAGGGCCCACAACCAGGACACAGCATTATTATGGCGCTACTACTGTCAGAGGTCATTTAACATTTGTGTGGCTACTTCAGCTGCTTTGGGAAGGACTGAGAGGTGGCTTCAGGAGAGAAGGGGAAGTGATTATTGAGACTTCCACATTGAATCAGCTGGAGTATGGTCACGGCACTACTGTACTTAATTCATTAATATCCCAGATACCCTGTATGTGATAGGCAGCACTATCTAACTCCACAGACCTGCTTCAGTTTGTACATTTACCCCTTCTTTCCTGATTACCTACCAGGAACAAAGACCATGGTCTAAGACTAACTTAATTTTCTTTTGCCAGGGGGAGGTGGAGGCAAGGGCTGAAAGCAGAATATTTTTGCTTGATGTTGCAAGGTTCTACAACTTTTGTGATGAATCCGGAGCTCTCTTCCTGTTGCAGTTTTTCTGCTTCTCAAGGAATAACTTAGGATGTCTTTCATGGGCACTTTCCTTGCCAAGGAAGTAATTTTAAAACACGCCATCATATCCCTCAGAAACCTTCTGAGCAAGGCTTAGCTGGAGAATTCTCAGGGAAAGGCTTGATTCTAGTAAATATTCTGGGTTTTCAAGTGGTAGTGAAAGAGAAAATATTCCCTTTTTCTTCCATTATAATTCACATTTATTGTCACCTGGAAATCTCCTTGTATTTCTGCAGTAGGAACTTATTCAGTCATTCGCGTATAGCACAGGGCATTGCAGAGTTTATCCTCCCTGCACTGATGGAAAAAGCCCTTGGATAGGTCTGTCAGTGGAGGGTGCTGCACCCTGTCAGGCTACAAAGCCAGTGGTTCTACCAGGGAATTCTGTTTTCCCTTCATATGAATGCATCAAGATAAGGAACGAAGCAAATCACTGTCTGCAGTTTTAGCCAAGACATCTCAGCAGCGCCAGCTCAAAGTCCATTCCCTATTCCACCCACACAGCTTTCCTGGTGATAACCCTGCCCACACCCATCTAACCTTACCCAATTTCATGTATTTAGGGCAAGCACACAGGGATGGAGAAGTTCCTGGTCCTTCCCATGGGCATCTAGAAACTGTTGTCTGCTTTGGAAAGATGCAGAGCAGGGTGGTGCCTCCTGTTCAGACTTCAGTCCCAGAAGGGTTTGGGACTTGGCTTTGCACTAGAGGTGGTGGGACTGCACATGACTAATCCTTGCCAGCAGGAATGTGGCAGGAATGCAGAAAAACCTGCTGCATTTCTGAGGACTGAAAGAGCTCCAGAGCTTGTCCCTGTAAAAGGAAATGCTGTGTGTTGAGTTAGCTGATGAATTTAAAGTCCCACATGTCTTAGTGGTATCAAACCTCTAGTCATAAAATGCACCAAGAGATAAAATCTGCAGCCAAGAGTGATAAAGTTCTGGGGCTTGTCCAACTGATTGGCAAACCTTTTTCATCCTGTATGTTCTTCAGTGAGTGGGAAACAAAAAGTCACTTACTGGAAGGGGTTTGTGCCCTCTTAACTTTCTCCATCTCTAACAACTGATAGTATCTCTGCAACATACTCTTGGAATTACTTTCTTCTGAATGATGGTGTAATTTAAAAATAACACCCTTTCATTTCACAGAAATGCAAATATGTTTGAGGAAGAGAATGACTGTAAATAATATGTGTCCAGAAAAAAAACGCAGAATTTTGTTCAGACTGTTTCTTTGTTTCAGAAACTTGCCATTTCATGTTTTCTGGAGCCAACCTGTTATTGGCTTGGCTTGGCTGGAAAAACAGTGACTGCAGTTCATGTGGCAGGGAAAGGTGGGTTGTGTGACACATGGGAGCTGAAGCATAGTTGGAGACACAAGTTCTGCCCTCATCTCTGCCTGGACTTGCTTGAAACTGAAGATCCCTGCCCTCTCTGAGATGTTTACCTTGCTTCTTCAAATCACGTCTCCTCTCATCCCTGTTCTGCTAGACTAAGCAAGCCATGGTTTTCATCTTTCCTTGTCTCATACATTTTCACTTCCCTTTATCATCATAGCAGATCTCTGAACCTGCTCTGGTGTACGTCATCAGTCTTGCAAGCAGATGAAGAGGATGCCCAAAGTAGTCCAAGAAGGGGCTTTCTAAATAGGTTTGAGGGGAAATAGGCTAAAACAGGGATGAGACTATCCATCTTGACATGCAGAGGAATCCAGAGAGGGTTGACCTGCCCAGCTGTGCGCACTCAAAAGTGAGTGCCTTTTCATAGAATCATGGAATTGTCCAGGTTGGAAGGGACCTTTAAGATCATCAAGTCCAACCATCAACCTAACCCACAAAACCCATCACTAAACCTTGTTCCTAAGCACCACATCTCCCCATCTTTTAAATACCTCCGGAGATGGTGATTCCATGACTTCCCTGGGCAGCCTGGTCCCCTGCAGTCAGAACGGATCAGAAACCATCCAGCCAAGCCTCTGTTGGTATCCCCTACTTCTCAGCATGGATTCTGGGAAGGCAGTGAGTTTTATCTGAACTTCCTGTGGGTGTGGGGCACTTCTGCCTGCCTGCAGAAGGCTATGTATACTCACAGTCTCGATGGAGAAACCCTTCATAAATATAGAAGCATATTAGCACTTCACAAAAGCTCCGGCACTTTGGCATATAAATATCACAAGACAGATTTGAATATCACAGAAGTGTCACTTTTGCAAACAGGTTTTGGGTAATCCATCAGTGGTATCTAGCACAGCAAGATAACAAACAGCTAAACCTTCTCAGATTACTGTTAGCCATTAAAGTTGCACTGGAACAAGAGAATACATTGCACTGATTAGTTTTATAAAAATACTTGTCCATCACACACCCAGACTCTTGCTGAGTTTCCTTAGCACCAATAAGCTTGATGGAAGTTGGAGCTGCTTCACAACAGCACTGTTTTACTCCTTTACGCGTGCAATGAAAGCATCTGGTGTGGTTGAGCCCCCTTTTTATTTCCAGGTTCTTACATATGCATGATCCAGAAGTAGCAATGTAATTGAACAATACCCCTAAGATGTTTGACATGATTTTTTTTTCACATCAGAGTAATACTTAACATTATTAGAAGCCATCAAACAAATCATGGAAAAGAGCAGATTTTGTTGGGATATTTTTTCCTTATTTTTGTTGGCATTGTACCACCACCCGGATGTCAGCCTTCCTGAGCTACTCTGTTGGATACTTTGGTTTGTGCGTGTTTGCTGGTGGTGACAGAGGTACTCTGCTAACTTCATACTCAGTGTTCAAAATCTGAGCTGTGGCGATCCATGTGCCTTGATCGCAAAAGTCACGCGGTATTCTTTCAGACAAGTGATCTTCACAAAGGACATGAATCAAATGTGAGGAGTTAGAAATTCCCAAGAACAAACATGCAAACAAAAAAACCCACCTATGAAAATATTTTCACCACATTTTTTACACCATACAAGGAGTCTGTTGCAACCTCAAACCCACTGACATCAGACCTGGGAGAGGAAAAGCTCCCAGGATCTCCCCGGGAGTGAACAGGAGACCTGACAGTGAGCTCCTACCTGCTGCTCTATTCACATCCACATACTGCTTTGCCCTGTTTCCTCACAAAATGTTAGAGGCTGGACCAAGCTACAGCCCCAAGTCCTACTTTTTCTCAGAAACTACTTGTTTATCTTGTTTTTTCTTTCCTTGGTTGATAAGGAGCGACACCAGCAGACAGACCAGCAGAAAGATGAGTGAACTTGAGATAAATTTCTACATCTAAAGGAATTCTGAGTCATCCCAAATTCGGCATTACTTCCAACACCTGATTGAAAGACTCAGTTACAATTTACTGCCTCAGTGAAGATGAGTTTTCTCTTACCTTATGGCCACAAAACCCTGCAGAGCCCTCGGTGTAGAGTGAACTGTCCTGGCTCTGAGAGAAAGCCACCCAGCATGAGACCCTGCCCCCCAGCCAGTGGTGTGATAATATTTAGTGTCACTGGTCTCTACTGCAGCATCAGAACTGAAAATAGGAGCAGAGTGTCCCCTCCCCCACTGCCCATGCTGTTTCGCTGCTGTTTTTACCAAGACAAATATATGGATGTTCTTCAAATTGCTGCTGAGGTTCTTGTCAGCATTTTTTCACTCATGGCATTTTAATAAACAACATAAAAAACGTTCTTTTCTCTCTTTATATAAACTACATAGCTATCATAACAGATATTGTGTTTAATTCTACACATGAAAGATCTTTTCATGAAGACAACCTCTAGTGCCTGTGCCTTCTCTCCTGAGCCTGTAGTGTTCCAGCAAGAGACCACCTCTTTCCCATCCATAGAAACCCCACGGGCTGTTCTCATTAATCATGTGTCATTGGTTTAACTGAAAACAGAATAACCCAGCAGACTGAAGCTGAAGTTACTCCACGGAGTTGGGTGAATTGGGTCAGTAATCACCGCAGCAGCACAGAGCCTGATGGATGGCAGGTGACAACCAAGTGGCCACTACCCTGCAGAGTTTTGCATCTCAGTATAAGGCTACAAGCAAAGGGATGGGGTCAGCGCAGAGGAGGTGGTTCAAGGAAACCCTCACACGAGATGGGTCACCACCACAACCGAGCTGCAGTCCCTGTTCCTTCCAGCTGCCATCCCAGCAGCCATCCCACCTTCCTCTGGGATAATTCTGTTAACGGTTGCACTATGCACTGGTGCAGAAATGGACTCTCTGCCATTTCAGAAGCCAGTAAACACAACCTTTTCACAGCAGCAATATTTGCTTTCTTTTCCCCAGCAGCTTCCCAAGGTGAGATGTAGTAACCTCCTGTTTTCACTCTGACAGAAAGGAAGAGGGCAATCGAGCACCAGTTTGGACACAGGTTTTCAAAGCCAACTGCTTAAAAGTTAACTGCCTAGGTGAGACACCATTGACAGAAGTAACGAGGAGAAAGAAATGGGAAGAAGTCAGCCATGACATACTGCTTCATCAAAAATACTTACAATTTCTTCATGAGCTATCAGACTCTATGGAAAGCTGGTGATGCGTGCTCATAGGTGTCAACATGCACCTTTTTTTGACAAGGAATTCACTGAATTGATTGCACCATATTGAGCCAGGAAATAAACCTCTCTCTTTTATTTGCTGTTGGCTCCAGTTTGCCTGGAGCTATTTGTATTCTGTATTTCAGTAGCGGTGAACAAGGTCTGCTGGAGCCCAGCCACACACGGTCTGGATTTCTGTGAGGTGCAGAAACTGGGATCCCAATGCATGCCAGCTGCAACTGGAAGGAAGCCCAAAAAATGAGGCTCGCTTTTGCTGAAGGGCATCACGCTGCGACAAGACATGGTCCTAGAGAACAACCTGAGATTGCATTCAAGGTTTCAGAGCTCTTCCTCCCTTCCATCTAGGGATGCATTAGGAAATCTGGGTGTAATGTAGTGTCACATAAGAAAAGCAGGCTAACACACCAAAACAGGCAGTGGTGAGGACAGGGCAGGGGGGAGGGGAAGGAGAAATCTCTTTTCAGCTGAAAAAGATGAATATACAGTAAGAAGGAAAAAAAAAAAGGCCCCCCACCAAAAAAAAAATAATTCTATATATGATGTCAAAGTCAGTCACTTCACTGCTGCTGCTTTGCTTCACCAGAACTCAGTACCTCACACAACACAACACAGTACCTCACATCCTTACAAAGGATGAAATACAGAGATATATCACATGGTCTTTTAATGAAACAATGTTGATCTGTGGCAAATTGGCTGACAGGCCAGGAGATGGAGGTGTAGTTTCTGAGGGGATGCTTGCCAAAGCCAGGCTGGTGCTCTGATTCTTCCCCTCTGTGCTATGCCTGCTCTGCACTTCACCGTAAAGTCAGACCTTCCCAGCCCAGGAGTCTGTTGTGGTGCTTGAGTACTGAGAATTAAACATATTAAAATTCAGAGGCAAAAAGAAACCTTACGTGTGTGCCTTGGGTACATTCAGGAGTATGAATATTTTATCTGGGAAACTGATTACAATATGCAGAGGGAGTGCTTCAGCGAACCGATCGGCTGTGCCCGCAGCGCTGGGAAATACAGCCCAAGTCAGATTAAACATTTACCAACTTCAGCAATCTTCGATCAGCCAAGCAACTAGGAAAGGAAGGGAGCAGAAACATAAACATGCTCAATCTACTTGTAGCAACTCAAGCTCAGTCCCTCTGGATTTCACAGCAGATTTCCTCTCGCTTGCTACTTAGCAGGCGTCCTTGATAGAACTCGCTCACTTAAGGTACGCTGTACATATTACTGCCTGCTCTGTAACCCTGCCACCACACTGAACTGGTGCTGCTGTGGCAAACATAGGAGTTAAGAAACAGGTATATGAAAAGAAATGTTAAAGTCATGCAGCTGTGAGTCCATCCTGTTGGTTTTATGGGACAGCACGTTTCTCTAAGCTTCATTTTAGGTTCCTGTGATTGACCACAAACAGTGTTGAGCCAGGTGTCCTTGTTACCTGGATGCATTACGCATCTCTAAAATTCAGAGGCTCTTGCCATCTGTTTTCATTCAGAAATTTATATATAAATTTGGTCACCTTGCCCAGTAAAATACTTTCTGAAAGAGAATTTTGTAGCCTGATAATGGACCAGATCTCCAGCTCGCATTAATTCTTATACTCCAGTAGCATCACTGGTGGTGCATTGATTTACATCAGCCAGGGAGTCAGGCGGGTAACATCTCAATAGCAAATACAAAATGTTATTCACCTCAACAAACCTTTTAAGTCATAATCCTACTGACTGATGCTCGTAGCAGACTACAAAATAATCCTCAACTCTTGGTCGGGTTGAAAATCCTGCTTTTAGTGAGACTTCTGTGTGGCTGAAGCAAATAGTTTAGGTCTATTTACTCAGCACAGAGCGCACAGACGATGGCTCCCATACATCAAATATACCCTTTGCATTTCGCATGCGTGTAAGGGATACGTCAATCACAGCTTTCTGGTGGCTTAGGGAAGGGCTTTTTGAGGGCATTCTGGTAGCAGCAGAGTATTCATGAAGTTAAAACAAAGAAACCTAGAACAACTTCGTACTTGACAGCCCTACAGATAATTGTAAACCGCTCTACCTCAGTCAGAAGGCTGTCACTTCAGCCAAGAGGGGACAAACACAGTTTGAAGTCAACGACAAGTACATCACAAGTGCTGCCTACAGCATCCAATTCAGAGAAACCACCCAGACCATCAACTGGCCCACGGGAGCATACATTTCTAGACCACTTTTATTAGCACCCAACAGTCAACAAAACATTTTAATAAAGAACATATATATTTGTGCAACACAAGGGCTAACTATTGATTTACTATCCCTTTAGGTAATGGAAATAGTACCTAAAGGGGGCTACAGGAGAGATGGGGAGGGTCAGGGAGTGGAGCGAGAGGACTAGGGGTAACAGTTTTAAACTGAAAGAGGAGAGATTTAGATTAGATATCAGGAAGAAATTATTTCTTGTGAGGGTGATGAGACACTGGAAGAGGTTGCCCAGAGAAGCTGTGGCTGCCCCATCCCTGGAGGTGTTCAACACCAGACTGGATGGGGCTTTGAGAGCAACCTGATCTAGTAGGAGGTGTCCCTGCCCAGTGCAGGGGGTTTTGAACTCCATGATCTTGAAGGTCCCTTCCAACCCAAACCATTCTATGATTCTATGATTTGTGACATACAATGTAAGCAAGTGGCTCAAAAAATAGATGTTTCTAGCAATTGTCAATGGCACATTAGGAAATCAGAAAGCACATACATTCAGCCCTGATAGATGGATGACTTTTATTTGTTGCATCTCTTTTGTTTTGGAGAATTTAATCCTGTGACCTGGTGTCCACCACTGGGCATGTTTTTTAAATTGTTCAGTTTTTCCTCCTCCTGCTTCTTGAGCTAATCCTGTGCTTGAGGCAGATCAGTGGAGTTGAAGAGTTGAGCTGGCTTGAAGGTACAGCTGGCTTGAAGCTGACAGCCATGGATCAAGTATCAACAGCTGTTGGGTCCCTCAGCTTTAGCTCAGGAAGCTGTACATCTACAATTCAGAAGTGTCATGCTGATGGACAAGCCTTTGGCTTATACGCTCATGGAAGACACATTGATTACAGCCTGGCTAAAAACATACCACTGAGACTGATTCCCACGTCTCTATAAACATTAACCTTCAAGGAAGGTTTGTCATTTCCAAGATTATTTCTTGTTTCGGCTGCGACATCTTCTGCAGCACCCACAATGCAATCTGCAAACATTTCTGTCTTTCAGGTGTCATTTTTACAAGGATCCCAGGGGAAACATCATGTCATGTCTTCTCTGTGGATTTGGTGCAATATAAATCCCCGGTCACTGCATACCTGCTGAAGGCTTTGATGGCTATTCCCCTGAAAGTCTGCAGCTATAAATCCTGGCAAGGTGAAGAGAAATGGATTTGTCTGTGCATCTCTAAGTCTTAGCAAACAAAGATTATCAAAAATAGAAACTTTTCTTGTCTTAAAACACACACCAAACAAGAGCTTGTAGACAGATTCATGTTGACTCTGAAGTACTCAAGGAATTGATTTCTTTCCTTTAATAAATAATACTTCTGTGCCTCACATTTAAACACTTTCTTTAAAAAAGGACTATTTATTGTTTACTATTCCCTGACTGTTTCTCTTTCTTTTGGCACCTCAAAGGAATGGCCTCAAATTATACTGGAAAAGAGCTCCCTTCCACCCTCATGCTTTTAATACAGGATAGTGCTGAATTAGCTCAGGCTTTTACAAGTCCTCGTGTGATTTGAAGCAGAGAAGCAAAGGGAATCCATGGTAGGACTGTATCCCCCAGACCTGTGACCCTGGTTTTCCACCCTTGCTCCAGGAGCACCCCAGCCCTATGAGGCTCTGTCTCCAGCCAAGTCCATCCTCCAAGCCTGTCTCCTCCTGAGTAAGGATTATTAATGCAGATAAAGACTGCAGGAATGGGTTTTCTGCACCAAAGAAATATCAGTGATCAACAATTCATTTGAAGAACAGTCTGCTGAAAGGTGTTGTCACAGTACAGGTGGCTGAGCATAAAATGTTTATCACACTGAGAAGTATTTTCTCCTGCCTGGCTCAGGATCTGACTGCAGCATCGCAAGTAAAATGAATTCACTTTGAATTATAAGCAGAAGTCTAGTCTAGCTGGTATCTAAAGGGGGCTACAGGAGAGATGAGGAGGGACGTTTTTTCAGGGACTACAGCAAGAGGACAAGGGGTAACGGTTTTAAACTGAAAGAGGGGAGACTTAGATTAGAAACTAGGGAGAAATTCTTCACTGTGAGGGTGGTGAGACAATTGGAACAGGTTGCCCAAAGAAGCTGTGGATGCCCCATCCCTGGATGTGTTCAAGGCCTGGATGGGGCTTTGGGCAAGCTGGTCTAGTGGGAGGTGTCCCTGCCCAAGACAGCGTGATTGGAACGCAATGATCATAGAATCATAGAATGGTCCAGCGTTCCTGTAGGCTCCCTTCAGGTACTGGAAGGTTGCTCTTAGGTCTCCCCAGACCCTCCTCTTCTCCAGGCTGAACAACCCCAGCTCCCTCAGCCTGTCCTCATAGCAAAGGTGCTCCATCCCCCNGTCCCTTTGTCTACATCATTGATAAAAATGGTAAACGGTACCAATCTCAGCACAGACCCTTGAGGGACACCACTTGTCACTGCTCTCCATCTGGACCTCAAGCCATTGAGTACCACCCTCTGGATGTGATCATCCAGCCAGTTCCTTATCCACTGAATGGTGCACCTCAAATCCGGATCCCTCCAATTTGGTGAGCAGGATGTTTTGGTGGTCCTTGTCTAAGGCCTTACAGAAGTCCAGATAGATCACATCCATAGGTCATCCCTTATTTACCGACTTAGCCACCCTATCAAAGAAGGCCACTAGGTTAGTCGGACAGGACCTGCCCCTAGTAAAGCCATGCTGGCTGTCCTGAATCATCTCCCTGTCCTCCATATGCCCAGGCATGGCATCTAGAAGGATCTGTTCCATGATCTTCCCAAGCACAGAGGGGAGACTTACAGGTCGGTTGTTCACTGGGCCCTCCTTTCTACGCTTTTTAAAAATGGGTGTGATGTTTCCTTTCTTCCAGTCCACAGGGACTTCACCTGACTGCCAAGCCTTTTCAAATATCATGGAAAGTGGCTTGGCAATTAAATCAGCCAGTTCCTTCAGAACTCTGGGGTGTATTTCATCAGGTCCCATGGACTCGTATATCTTCAGGTTCCTCAGCTGATCACGTACCCTGTCTTCACTTACAGTGGGAGGGACTTTGTCTTTGATCTTCAAGGTCCCTTTCAATCCAAACCATACTATGATTCTATGATCTCTTTGTGTATTATCCCTGTGTTACTCAAAAGCTGCTCTGTGCCACGCTACTGACTGAGTGAGCCCTCCAACAGGCAGGAGGCTTTCCAATGCATCCGTGGTAGTATTTAACAGATGGGCAGATACGGTGCTTAGAGATGTGGTTTAGTCAGTGTTACGTTGATGGTTGGACTCGATGATCTGAAAGGTTCCCTCCAACCCAGGCAATTCTGTGATCCTATTATCTCAACATGTTGGGCAGCCTAGCTTCAGGAGGATGTCTCTTCAGCAGATCTTGTGGACTTTGCTCACTCTCTGCATGAGCAAGACTCATGACTGACAGAAAACCCTGCTTTCTTTCTCTCTCTTTTTAAGCAGGATGTGAAACCAAGGACCTTCTGGCTTGTTACCTTCTCCCCTCATTCACTTTCTCGCATTCTCTTTGTTTTTCCTCCCTTTTGGGCAGACATGCTTCCTGAGCTAATATCATGGCTGGGCAACTTCAAATAAGGATCTGCCTGAGCTAAGTGAAACTTAGATTACTAATTTTCTCCTTCTGCTCCCACAGCAGGAGCAATGCACAAACACACGTCAAAGCTCAATACTGGTGACACTGTATCACTTCTGCATGTGATATGTAAGGATGGCTTTGAGGTCCTTCTCTGAATTATTTTAAAAATAAGGGAAATTTTTCATGGTCTCTCTCTTTCTCTCCCTCTACTTTCTTCCTAGACAGTAGAGATAAAACGATTCCCTGCCTTTGCTAGAAAAATTGCTCGTTATTAATGACACGTGTCAGTCTGCTTGCCTATTTCTTGGTCCTCTCCTGGCGGCTCAAGGCTGTCTGCTCCTCCCTCCAGAGACAGCTCTCAGGACATTGCCTCCTTGGGTTTCCAACTGAATCTTATCACTCAAAGTGGAATTTGAGCCTGACAGTCATTTTCATTAAGGGCAACAAAGCACTGGAAGAGGCTGCCCAGAGAGGTTGTGGAGTTTCCTTCTCTGGAGATATTCCAAACCTGCCTGGATGCATTCCTGTTCAGCCTGCTCTGGGTGACCCTGCTTTGGCAGGAGGATAGGACTAGATGATCTCTGAAGGTTCCTTCCACCCTCTACAATTCTGTGAGGTCATGCAAGCTGTCCTTCCCCCATACCAGCCACCACCAACCCATGGGTCAGTTGTCCCAGCTGTTCCCAGGTCTCAGAACAGCACCCAGCAGATGTGGTGCCAAAGCAGAAAGAATCAACTGGATCCTTCCAAGGCATACCATCAATGCCAGGACACTTTGGGGCTGAAGACAGAAAGCAGCAAAACACAGATGGTTTCCAAACATCTGGAGAATTCTTCATGGGCAGGATGAGAGGTTTCCAGCATGAAAAGGCCAGAGGTCCCCCTCAAAGCCGTCTCTGTCAGTAGAGATGTGGGGTAAGGTTTCAAAGTTTGTCATTTTCCCATCTCCTTTGCATTCACAGCGTCATTTACTGGCTAGAATCTGCACAGGTAATGCAGATTCATCACGCACCTGTATGGTTTTGTTCCACCTTAGTGTGGGACTTGCAAGACATTAATTTATTATCAGAAAGAGCAATGCTTTCCAAAGGCTTTCAAAAGATCTCTTGAGTGTGCTTTTGCTTTCCATGTACAGCCATACATTTTATAGGGTCCTCAGGAGAAGTTGCATGAAAGCTGGCAACATCTACACATTGAGAGAGCAAGCTGGGCGATTTTTCCTTGGTGAGGCTATCCTCAACACCATACTGCAATGCAAACCCAATTTTACATAGAATCATAGAATGGTTAGAGTTGGAAAGATCATTGAGTTCCAACCCTCCTGCTATGGGCAGGGACACCTCCCACTAGACCAGGTTGCTCAAAGCCCCCTCCAGCCTGGCCTTGAACATTTCCAGGGATGGGGCATCCACAACTTCCCTGGGCAACCTGTTCCAGTGCCTCACCACCCTCACAGGAAAGAATTTCTTTCTGGTATCTAATCTAAATATCCCCTCTTCCAATTTAAAGCTGTTACCACTTGTCCCCTCACTATACTTTCTGACAAAGAGTCCCTCTCCAGCTCTCATGTAGGCTCCCTTCAGATATGGGAAAGCTGCTATAAGATCTCCACGGAGCCTTCTCTTGTCCAGGCTGAACAACCCCAACTCTCTCAGCCTGTCTTCATAGGAGAGGTACTCCATCCCTCTGATCATAATTGTGGCCCCCTGCTGGACCCGTTCCAGCAGTTCCATGTCCTTTCTATATTGAGGACTCCAGAGCTGGACACAGTACTCCAGGTGCGGTCTCATGAGCACAGAGTAGAGGGGTAGAATCACCTCCCACAACGTGCTGGCCACGCTTCTTTTGCTGCAGCCCAGGATGGCTTTCTGGGCTGCCAGCGTGCACTGTTGGCTCATGAGCTTCTCATCTACCATCACTCCCAAGTCCTTCTCCTCAGAGCTGCTCTCCAGCCATTCTCCACCCAACCTGTATTTGTGCTTGGGATTGCCATGTCCCTGCACTTGGCTTGGTTGAACTTCATGAAATTTGCATGAGCCCACCTCTCAAGCCTGTCCAGGTCCCTCTGGATGACATCCCTTCCCTCCAGCATGTCAACTGCGCCACTGAGCTTGGTGTCATTGGCAAACTTGCTGAGGGTGCCCTCTCTCCCTCTGTCCATGTCTTCTACAAAGATGTTAAATAGCACTGGTTCCAATAGTGACCCCTGAGGAACACCACTCATTACCAGCCGCCTCTTGGACATCGAGTGGATGACCACATCCCTTTGAATATGGCCATCCAGCCAGTTCCTTATCCACCTAGGGGTGCATCTATCAAATATATGATGTTCCAGTTTTGAGACCAGGATGTCATGTGGGACAGTGTCAAATGCTTTGCATAAATCCAAGTAGATGACATCTGTTGGTCAACAGATGTGATGGGCAGAAAGACCTTGACCTCCTGGAGTCATTACTGTCCATTTGACTCCATTTTGTACAGCAACCCAGATGTGTCTAAGCCTCATGTTGAAAAGTGCCAAGACCTTTCAAATTATCTTCAGTAGAATTACTAAAAATGTTTGTGGCGATGATCTATATTGCACTGTGGTATCTGGTAAACAGCAATGGAGCTGTTAGGCTGCCAAGCTGAAAAATAGTGTCAAAGTCACCAGTATAATTAATTGTAAAGCTGGTTTATGTGATTAGCAGTGAGCATTTGGTTTGCTGAGCCTATTACGTGTCCGAATGATAGTTTTTTTCTTTCCAATAAATACTGCAGCACTGCCCTAAAAACACATCTAGGAACATCCATGGCTCATGGGTATCCCTCTGAGCTATAATTCCTTGGAAGACTCAGTTTTGCTTGGGGCTGACAGAAAATGACAGAAAGCCACTTGTAATTTTCTAATTTTAGCACAAAGATTTTTACTGCAGCCACGGTACCACCTCTGGGTTTCCAAGGAGAGTAAGCGCTTCACATCTTCCGAGCATGCACTGCTCAGAAATGCACAACCTGCTGACCCATTTGTTCTCATTGGATTTATATCCTCTCCACTTCTTTTCAACACAGCTCAGGTCATTTCCATCTAAGTCTTCTCAGTAAGAAAAAAATGCCAAATTGTTTGTGTAGGCTGCACTCATTTATTTTCTAACTTTTTCTAATTTCAGCAGGTCCTCAAAATAAGTACCAAGTGGCACACCAGTTTGTTCCCAATGCGAGGTCAGACTGGCTTAATCCAAAACTCAGTCCTGCAGTTATCTAGAAATGGCATTAAAAAAAGGCAAAAGTCAGACTTGGCCACCATTAGATACTGGTTTGGAATTCAAAGCCAAACCAATGCAGGCTTGATTATGCCGGTTAACTGCTGTGTTCTTGAAACCTGGGCTTTGGATTTGGCAAGAGATCTACTTGCAGCTGGCCTAGCTCCAGGGCCAACAGCTCTGCATTCAGACCAGCTGGTCAAGAAGCTCTGCTGTGACCTCCTGTCTCAAGGGTTGGTTCTCCCAGGTTCAACAGTTTGAATAGGATAATGTGAGGGACATGGGCACCTGAAACAGGGCTCTTGGCTGTTGCTAAAATACCAAATTAACAGCTGCTCTGGGGCATGATGATCCTACAGCAGCAAAGAGACACAATGCTGATGGATACTGGTTGCAAGGGAGCAGTAAGTTTGTGAGCAAAGCTACAAGGGGAGCCTAATTAAAACATCTCTGTGCAAAAATAGGAACTCTCAGCCATCAGTGGGCACACGGGTGTTCAAAGCGTGACATGGTGTGAGGCAGCACTTGGACAGGGAAACAGGTAGTGGAGTAAATCTGGCATGCTCTGACTGCATGAGGGAACTGTCTTCCCTGTTATTCTGTCCCCTTAGTAATTAAAACAATTCTGGGTTCTAGGCTGATGCCTGGCTCACTGTTTAAGCTTCCCTCTGCCTCTCCTGCTTGTTGAAAAGGTTCAAAACACCTCAGGCTGCTCCTTCCTTTATCACAGACCAAAACGTTCCTTTCTCACTAATCAGGGCACGAGCTAGACTGATTGTTCCTCTTTCAAACCGCTTTCCTCCTCCTCCTCCCTCCTCCAGCAAGTTTGCCAGGAAAGCTCGTTTTGTCCCCTGAGTATGCATTCACCACTCAGCCACTCCAAAAAGTTTTTGTGCTCAGAACAATTTTGTAAATTGTTAACGATTCGTTCAAATCCCATCATGGCCCCTTAATGGTGACTCTAATGGATGTTGGCAGATTCAGTGAGAAAACCAAGGATATTCAGATTAAGAGCAGAAGGCTTGGTGAGAAATGTTTGTTCCCCTACAGTTGCAGGAGGTTTGTGAGGGGAAGAAGAGCAAATTCATGGCAGAGCAGAGCTAATGCAGTCTATAACTGACAGCTCACAGCATTGATTTTAATATGACAGTCGCTATGACTATTTTCAATTTACAAAAAAGTTCCCTACAGCTGCCTTAGGTCTTATTGAAACCTGCAAAGGCTTCCCATCCTGACCTGCCAGCATAGTGGAGTTAACTGTGCCCAAGGAGATGGGGCTGGGGACAATCAGACAGGGTCTGTGCCTCCCCTCGCTTTGGGATCTCCATGCACTTCGCAGTTTATGTATCTCAGGGTGGAAAAATCCATCAAAGCAACAGAGCTGGTGTATATCAATGCAGAGAACAAGTAGTGCAGAGGCAAATGTTCGGAGATGATAAGGAGATCTGCAGAGGACTGGTTATGCCTCGGCAACTGCAGGGATAGGTGCTTCTCTGGTCTGGGGTTACTCACAACCTCAGGGGCACATAGGGGATAAGTGGTCACACTTGGGACCAAGGAGTCACAGCTGGCAGTCTTCTCCCTTCCACTATTAGCCCCAGTTCTGGCTGTTTGAGTTATACCACTCCTCATTTTCGTGTTAATGTGAGAGATGTTTAAGGAAATTAACAGCTCTAATAAAAAGGACAAGAGTAACCATTTAAAAATGAGTAACTATACCTAATTTAAAATAGCGTTTGAATTTCAGCTAGCTAAAATAAAGAATATTTATTTCCACTGGAACTGCATGCAATAAAAATACCAAGAGTATATGCATTATACAAAAAAAAAAAAAAGATTTAGAAATTCTGAACAGGGAAGAGCACTTTCACACACCCCTTGGGGCCATCACAACCCCTACATCAAGAAGCCACAAATGAAATGCCTCCCCAGGTATGTTTAACTAAAAAACCCTAAAAAGCTATTGAAAGGTCCATTCTGACAACTATTTTTAACACTTCAGAAGTACACATTACCATAAGGTATTGTATTTTATCAGCTGCATATTAAAAGAATCCTTAAATAAATACACAGAACAATTATGGCCCTTCTCCCTCTCTTTTCATTGCAGATGACTTGTTACAAGGTGCGGTAACACCAATGTTTATTATGTTTCCCAAAAGCTAATAATACATTGCAAATCTTCACATCGGTCATTTTCAGGTGCTGGTCTCTTCCAGTTATTTTGCAGTGTCTCACAGGAGCATAAAGCCAAGAAATTAAGTTGTTTTTCACAGAGCATTTGTTGCACACCATTCTGGCAATGACGTAAGGCTCAACCACTGACTTGAAATCAAGATAAGGCTGCACCAGTCTTAAAACCTTAACTCAGATAAATCTTAAATGCAATGGCATAATCAGCACAGTGTGAATCCTATGTGGTTCCTAGGAACTGAGACTGTTTTTTTTAGTATTGCTGGAACTTTTTCTCCTGCTGAAGTGAAGAATATTTATGAATCTTCCTCTAAGTGCAAATCAAAAGATATAAAGAGCTGCTCGTTAACCCTCAATGTCAGCTGTCCCCAGACTGGTGCAAGGAGGGTTTGTAGCTGCACTTCAACATGATTTTTAAACCCCCCAGCTTGGAAAGCAGTAAAACTAAATTAGAAGTATTAATATTGAAAAAAAAATTAATATTGAAAAATAAAAGGATTTTCCTGACACAAGCAGAAATCCTTCTCCAGCTTCTTTTTTTCAGACTCATAGATTTTTCATGCCAGGAGGCAGGATGAGGCCAACTGGTTGGAAAAATGCTGTTATTTATTCTGAAAAAAAAAAAAAAAAAAGAGTACAAATGAGATGCTGAGTCAGCAGGACTCACGCATCATTAGAAAACTTTTCCTGCAGGGGTAAAGTAAGCAGAGCTGCAGCTCAGCCTGTCCAGGATGGCATGTCCTGGCATGCAGAAGAATGGCAGCAGCTCAGTCTGTGTGTATCCTGTGTGTATAAATTGTAAATCATATGTAAATTATGCAGCCTCGGGGTCTGCCACCTCAAAACCCACAGTGTGGCCACCAGTTTCATTTTTAAACCCAAAGACTGCAGTACTCTAAGGAGGATCCAGACACAAACCTCAGAACTACAAGGCTACACAGCATCTCCAGATGGTATTTTCCCTACAACATAACAAACATGGATAGCTTTTCTTCCATGCAAGACGTGCTTTAACAACAGAAATGAACTTGTATCCTGGCAGCAAGCAGAGGACCTAGCTGAACCAGAGGACGTGGTTCCTTCAGGACCAGAGGAAACAGCCTGAAGTTGCAGCAGGGGAGGTTTAGACTGGATATTTGGAAGAATTACTTGACTGAAAGAGTGGTCAGGCACTGCAACAGCCTGCCCAGGGAGGTGGTTGAGTCACCATCCCTGGAGGTATTTAAGAAATGAGTATATGAGGCACTTCAGGGCATGCTCTAGTGGCACGCTCTAGTGGCTGAGATTGTAGGGAGTGGGTTGGACTTGGTGACCTCAGAGGTCCTTTCCAACCGTGACAATTCTGTGATTCTGTGAACCCAGCTCCCCCAGCTCTCACCACAACCCTGGTACCCTGGGGCAGTCACTGATGCTACCAAACATACATGTGGGTGAGATGGCAGAGGTATTACCTTCTGGCATGATTTCTACCACTTTCAGTACTGTTGAAAACCCAAGTTGTTTGGAAAAAATGGACTGTGTGAAACTGAAAAGAAAAAAAAAAAAAAGAATTCACTGTCCCGAATTATGGATGGATGAACAGCCACAAAACAGCATTGTCTGCAGCTGCACTGGAAGCGTGTCTGATTGCTCCCTCTCTTCTGAAATATAAAATCAAGTCCTGTTCAGATTATAGAATCATAGAATGGTTTGGTTTGGAAAGGACTTCAAAAATCATCCAGTTCCAACCCCTCTGCCATGGTCAGGGACACCTCCTGCTAGACCAGGTTGCCCATCCAGCCAGGCTTTGAACATCTCCAGGGATGGGGCATCCACGGCTGCCCTGGGCAACCTGTTCCAGTTCCAGATTACAGGGATAATCGGAAATACTACATGTATTTCTATTATTCTGCATTAAAAGGCACTTTTTTTTTTTCTCTGTGATTCATAATTTTTATAAAATTTGTTTCCTGTTCTGGCATCTCACAGGTACTTTGCACCAACTCTGAGGAAAACCACTCTGCAACGTGTCGGACTAGAAAAATCAGGATCGTAATGTGCTACCTTACAGCCCACATATATACTCAGCAGAAGAAAACTCACATTCCTATCTTTCATAGGGAGGAGCTCTGCCCCTGCTCTTACTACAGTGCTCAGGAGAACCACAATAATGTTATTTGCATGATAATAATGAAAATGCCTCTTGCAGGGAGGAAAGGTGTTAAAGGCTTTACCAAGGAAATTCCCACCAAGCCATAACCTGCTTTTCTGAAACCAGGATGCTGGATTGTGGAACACAAGGGAGTTGCTAAGGTCCTGGAAATTCTTGAGCAACCTTGTTCTTCTGCATTTACTTTCAACAGCTGCAGCTTTAGTGGGTCCTAAAAAACTGTTGTCCATTACAGAAGAACGTGCCCCATGTCATCTCTAAGCCAGTGAGAAGACTCGGGAAGCCGTATGTCTTCTCATATGGAAACAACTGGTCATTCATCACCACGTTTGGTGATAGACGTCCTTTAAGGGATACATTCAGAACATCAGAGGCACTGGCAGCATTGTCACTGAGATGCCTACCTAAGGCATCTACACCTTATCTTGAAAATCCCTATGGATGAAAGACTTTATCCTCCATTGATAGTTTAAAAGCCATTTGCCACTATCCAAATTACAAGATTGAGAGGAGGGAGGTCTTACTTCTTCTTTTGCTGATATGTATTTTCAAGCAGGCTCATTAAGTGCTACACTTGAGTTTCCATACTCTTACAACACCCAACCCTGTTCTGAGTATGTCATGTAGAGTGATTATTTGTACAAGGATGTGTAGTGCTTAATGTCACCTTCCTCACTTCAGCTGAGAACTTCTTACACCATAGTAGCTGCAATGGATGGGACCCAAGATCCCTCCAGCACCAGTTGGTTGCAAGCGCTTCAGGAGATGCAATAAGAACCAGGAACAGGTACAGCAATACTTCCACCAAAACACCGTCTCTGTGGCTCCCGAAGGTGCCCGTGTGTGAACACCTCTGTGCTAAGAGGCCCTGGCAGATGACTCTTCCCGCAATGAGCTAATTTCCTCCTGAAGCCATTTGAATGATGGGTCTCTGGTGGCCAGCAGCAATGAATTCTGCGACTGAATTATGAACCATATGAAGTAATACTTCATTATTTTCATTTTAAACCTGCCACCACCCAGCAATTTCATGGGGTGCCTCATAATACAGTGTTGTAGGAGGATCAGCAAATAAGGCTTCACCATCTCAGTGACCCCTGTTTCATTTGGCTCCAGCCACCTCCTGATAGGACCCATAGCCTGTTTATTCTCTCCTAGCTGGGATGCTGTTAAATACCTTTGATCATTCAGCTGCCCTTCTCCGTGCCTTTTCTAGCTTTATTATTATGCTACTCACAATATTTTAAGTTGTGGTGGGACTTGGGAAATCACACACTAGGAAACAGCCTTTCTCTTTGAAAGGACATTTAAAACCGAGTAACACCATCTGGAGTTAATCGCCTTCTGCTTCTAATAAACTACACTAAAGAAAAAAAATGGTTGGAAATGAATGAAGTGTGACAACCAAGGCACGGCACCGGCTGCAATGTTTTGTACTTGGATTCCCATGGTGCCTTCCCACTGGCAGAAGCAGGAGCTCTGAGACACAATTCCTGCAGACTCCCTCTCCACCCAAAATCATGGTTCAGCATGTCCTTCATCAAATCCCAGAATCACGGAATTTCAGAGTTGGAAGGGACCTCTGGAGATCACCTAGTCCAACTCCCTGGCTAAAGCAGGATTGCCCACAGCACATTCCTCAGGACTGCATCCAGGTGGGTCTTGAAAACTTCCAGGGAAGGAAACTCCACAACCTCCCTGGGCAGCCTGTTCCAGTGCTCTGTCACCCTCACTGGAAAGAAGTTTTTCCTCATATTTGAATGGAACCTCCGATGTTCCAGCTTGTACCCATTGTCCCTCGTCCTATTTCTGGAAACCACTGAAAAGAGTCTGTCTCCATCCTACTTCAACCCACCTTTTAGGTACTTGTAAACACAGATAAGGGCCCCCCTCAGCTTTCTCTTCTCCAGGCTAAAGAGACCCAGCTCTTTGAGCCTTTCCTCATACCTTGGGAGGTGCTCCAATCCTTTAATCATCTTTGTTACCCTACACTGGACTCCCTCCAGTAGTTTCCGGTCTCTCTTGAACTGGGGAGCCCAGAACTGGATGTAGTATTCCAGTTGTGGCCCCACCAGTGCAGAGTAGAGGGGGAGAATAACCTCCCTTGAGCTACTGGCCACACTCTTCCCTGTGCAGCCCAGGATTCCATTGGCCCTCTTGGTGACATGGGCACGTTGCTGGCTCATGGAAAGTTTGATGTCCACCAGGACTCACAGGTCCTTCTCGTCAGAAGTGTTTTACAGGAGATCCACCCCTCATCTATATTGGTGCCTGGAGTTTTTCCTCCCCAGGTGCAGGACCCTACATTTGCCCTTTTTGAACCTCATTAGTTTCTTCTCTGCCCAGCTCTCCAGCCTGCCCAGTTCACAGCCCTCTGGAGTGTCAGATAGCCCTCCCAGTTTGGTATCATCAGCAAACTTGCAGAGGATAGACTCTGTCTCCTCATCCAGGTCATTGATGCATATGTTGAACAGGACTGGGGCAAGTACTGACCGCTGGGGTACACCCTCAATATAGTGGCAGGGTAGTTGGGACTACGGCAATGGCTTCACCTTCTCTTTGCTTGCAGCTGAAGTTTATCAGAGTCTAGAAAACCTACCAAATCTGCAACTTTCACCTGAGGAGACTTCTACCCAAAATGGGATTGGTTTCTTCTCCACTCCCCCTCCTTCAGTGACACAGATCCACCTGACTTGGTCAGGCAAATCTCCAGAGATCCCACACCTTCCACATCTTGCTCCTAATTTTTTTTTTTTTTTTTT